>LAPY01001002.1:63009-92214 GCA_000970635.1 Eragrostis tef | reverse complement strand
GGCAGTAAAAAAGGATGAACAAAAAAAAAAAAAGAGCCATCTGTTTGAAGTTGCAAAGATAACAGTCTTTTCTTTGTTTATTGCACCCTATTGGCTACATAGCAGTAGAGCATAATTTCTGTGGTGAAGATCTCAAAGTAGAAATTAATGAACAGCATGTGAGAGAAGTCCGTTAGCTACATTAGCTTTGCTTTCTTCCTTGTATGGTTAACCATATTCATGTACCATGTTATGCACAAATAGAACATCAAATACAAGAGTGCATTGGCATATAGTTAACATGATTTCTTGTTCTGCCTCTCTTCCCATGGCACACGCCCAAAGGTGGCATGGGGCGGGGGATACAGGTGGTGTATTGGTTACTTTCCTACTGCAAGTGGGTGCAATAACTGACAGTAATGAAACACTACCGATTCTTTGCAAATCTTGCTGTGTTTGGAATTTCATTGTTCATGTTACACACAGATGCTGACCTTTTTCTCCATCTTTTCCTGCTGCATTTTGATCAAGTTCTTTCTTGTAATGCAACCCCCTGATCTGTAGAGAACTGTTTGCCTTTCTGTCATTGTTATGATAAATCACAAATGGAGATCAACAACACTGGTCAATGTGCTTATGTGTACGCTAGCAGTTGGCTCGAGTGTAGAATGGTAATCTTACGTAAATTTTAGCTTCTGATATCAAAAGTGGCCAATTTATTCTTATGTGACTAAGATTGCTGTAACGAGTCTCATGACCAGCTTCTAGATGAACTGTTTGTGACAGGGAGATATTGTGCTTTTCACTGAGAATTGTGGTTTGTGGTATGGTAACCATTAGTATCTAACCATCTCTATACAAAATAAAATATTGAGCCTCTCTACTTGCGTTAGCTGGGAAAGGTTTATTTGTACTGTTAGTACATGTCTGGTCAGCTTTATGGAAGTTCAATTATACATCGATTTGGTTAGTTGTTGTAATAATAGATAACTGTAGCCTGATTATATACTTTCTAGTTTGCATGTCTTCAACTGCAAGAGTTAGCATATGGAGACAAAGTTTATTTCATCCTTGCACGGTGGACCGTAGTGAACTACTACAACAGCTCAACTAAGTTTGCTTCATTTTGTATGACTTGTAGGAGAAAATAAAAGGACAGACCCAGTGCTGGAAGCTCCCACACAAGGTGGTGTCTGGGGGAGGATTTTCCCGGGCAAGCCTTACCCCTGCAATGACTGCAGAGAGGCCCCTCGAACCCAGGACCTCTTGGCACCAGTGGGATGACTTCACTGCGGCAGGCCTGTCCTCCTACTTGTAGGAGAAAATACAAAGATGAATTTCTAGCTTGTCTTTAGTTTTTGTATCCGTGGCTCAATACTCCCTCTGTTCTCAAACTGATGTCGTTAGTACAACAAATCTGTTCAAAATTGAATTAAAACTGTTGTCCTAACTATAGAAATTTAAGAACGGAGGGAGTATATGAGAACAGTTCAGTAGCCAATGCCCCATCTATGAAGTCATCTAACATATCTTCTTTCTCACACGCTACTCTAGAATATAGTTAGTATAAGGAGTCTTGATATAACAGATGCGATCCTCTCATATGGATCTATACATGTAGTTATGTCATAATAAGCATCTGGCAATATTGAATTGCCTCCATCTCTCATTTACTATTTATCCATTAGGTAGAATTTTGCAGTAAATCCTAATTTATCTATTCATGGTATCAGTTATAAGTTTTCTATACTTGATTTCTTACATGAATGCAGCTAAGATGAAACAGCACTTGCCACTTTTCTGTTATCAAACATATAATCATTAGATGTTATAAATAAGTTTGATTCTAAGATAGTAAGATGTCATACACTAAGTCGTACTGATTTATTTGTATCAAAGATAACACATACCAAATCTCTTTTTTGTAATCGACTTTAATGGCTTTTCGATCTTCCGTGACCAGTTTGCAGAATTATTACCTCATCCTAGTCGTTTCTATCATATGTCTTGAGTTATTTATTGTCTCCCTTCACACATTTACGAAAGAAACCGATTATATCTTTTTAGCTCAAAGGGATATCTCTAAAACTATAAGTTGAGTTGCAATTAATATCTCTACTTTGGTATTTACTTGCAGTCTATTATATGTCTATTTTGGTTAATTCAAGCAGCTCATATGTCTATTATATCTTGATGTAAACTGCTGAACATCTATTATATCTTACTTAAAACTGCTCTGTTTCAGATGTTTGGGTTTCTGCAACTTCAGGTGTAAATGCTCGGTTGAACACACCAAAAATGGCAGCCTATGATGATGTCAGTATTTGAAGGTAATCTAGAGTCACACTCTCATTTCCTTATTGATTTCCTTGGATCTTATTCACAGATTGTTCCTAATCTCACTGAAAAGAAAAATTTTGTTTGCATTATTCACAAAGTTTAATTTTAAAATTACTTAAACTGGGTATGTTATTTACCAACATATATCGCTGTTCACCAAGTTTTACGTGATAATTAGTTTGACTAGGTATATTGGTTGACTTGTGAGTGTTCTATTTATGCCATTTTATGTTGTTCTGTGGGGCTTGTGCTGGGCCCGTAAAGGCTATAAATTTAACCTAGGACTAGGCTGTGCGTTAATTCATGATGATAGAGAGATCTATACAAAGAAGCTGATTAGGTGCTTTGTAAGAACTAATAGGCAATATATTTTTGAGGGTTGATTATTAATTTACAATGGGTATATATACATATATATACATTCATGTGAGAATCCAACACACTACATAGATGCGTTCATGTGAGAATCCAACATGCTGAATATATAGATTCATGTGGGAATCCAACACGCTGCAAATATACATTGACTAGCTGACGAGCCATATGAACCAAACACGAGGAATATGGCTCGGTTCAAACACGAGGAGCTTTGTTTACCTCCTTTTGGGTACTTCTCAGTATCTCAGTTGGCTCGCTCGTCAGCTCCTCTACTATCTATTTCATTTTGACCCTCCCGTTTCTAATCTTACTTCCCCGTCCCCCACCTACATAAGCCATTATGTAATCGCCTGCCCGTCCCTGCATCTCCCTTCGCTGTGGAGGGATAGGGTTTTTCTGGCCCTCCTCTCTCTCTCTCTCTCTCTCTCTCTCTCTCTCTCTCTCTCTCTCTCTCTCTCTCTCTCTCTCTCTCTCTCTCTCTCTCTCTCTCTCTCTCTCTCTCTCTCTCTCTCTCTCTCTCTCTCTCTCTCTCTCTCTCTCTCTCTCTCTCTCTCTCTCTCTCTCTCTCTCTCTCTCTCTCTCTCTCTCTCTCTCTCTCTCTCTCTCTCTCTCTCTCTCTCTCTCTCTCTCTCTCTCTCTCTCTCTCTCTCTCTCTCTCTCTCTCTCTCTCTCTCTCTCTCTCTCTCTCTCACACACACACACACACACTAGCTGACGAGCCATATGAACCGACCCCTCTTCTCTCTCCACTCGCTCTCTGATGCACAAATTCATGCCTAAGACAGGGGAGGAGAGGGGCGCGTGGGTGACCGCCTGTTGAGCTTCTACTTTTGTGGGAGGAGGTAAGTTGTGGTGACGAGACGAGCTTGGGAATCCTGTTTGATGGCAGGGACAACAACAGTTCCCTACTCCACTGGGTTCGCGTCCTCGCTGTCTCGGTACGTGCGCTTGTGCTTTTGTCTGGCACTTCCACAACAATAATGCTTATCGCGATGCTCTGTTATCTGCGGTGAGTGATTTGATTTATTTGTCATTTCTCCATTTTGCAGGACATCGATGGTGGCATGGGTGGGCGCATGCATCCAATCAGTGCCGGCGTGGATGACGCGACGGGGAGAACCACCTCAACGCCATGTTTGACTCAATGATGATGAGGACGACACCGAGCTCAACGACCTCCTCAAGTGCAAGAAGCGCTCCCACTGCAACAATCCAGGAGCTCGAAGAGTAAGGCCGCCCCTCTGCCTAAACCTCGCATCCTCATGTCCACCTTTTTCTTTCAAGATTCTTTCTTGTCTTCTCATGAATGGATTCGTGCCCGTTGTGGCATGGGTGGGCGCATGCATAATCTATTCGAGAAGTGTCCGCATCCAGACTCGATATCTCAATTGGCTCGCTCATCGTCTCCTCACTTGCAATTACAACCTCATAGAAGAGGACTTCAGGACACAAGAAGTCCCTTTTACCTTCATTTGGGTTCTTTTTAGTACCTCAATTGGCTCGTCGTCTCCACTTGCCATTTCGTTTTGACCCTCCTGTTCCTATCTCCTTGGCCTCCACCTTCATAAGCTTTTCTTTAATCGCCAGCTGCGAGAGCTAGCTATCCTTGCCTCCTTCATCTTCTCTGCAAAGGAGGGTTAGGATTTTTGCGCATGTATTGGCATAAATAGCTTTTTTTTCTTGTTCATAGACTGATAGTGTGCTTTGGAGTGTCCGCCGTGAGTGTGTGAGACACTAAATTGAGTGGTCGAAATAAAGTGTTACTGCAATTACTGTTTTGTGTGTAGCCCCAAACTGCGTGTGTTTGGGGGCTTCACACACCTGCTGACGATCGAACGAATAGACCGCCCTCTTCTCTCCACTCGCTCTTTGATGCGCAGCTTGGATTTCAACAGATCCATGCCTAGCTGCTCTCTGAGATTGGGGAAGGGGAGCGGCACACGGGCGACCGTGTGCTGGTATGAGCCTGCCTACTCAGCTCTTGCTTGCATGGGAGGACTCGCGGGTACCTTACGCCAGTGACTAAACACAAGGCCCGACTAGCGGGCTAACTCACGATTCCTGACAATGTTTTGGTGGGCCAACGCGACCAACGTTCCAACCTTCCGTTGCACTGTTCTTCTATTCCCCCACTGCATCTTTCTTTTACCTTTTTCTTACATGTGCTCCTCTGTACCCGCTAGGTGCGGCAGCGAGAAAAGCTGCCCCTCCCCTCCTACTATCTCGTCGCCGCATTGCTCCTGGCCGCCGCCGTGTAGTTGTTTGGCTGACTAATAATGTGCTTTGGTGTGTGTATGCCGTGAGTGTCTGAGACACTAACATTTGAGAAAGAACAACGAAGGCTTTGCACTATTTCTCTCGGGAAGGTCCCGAAATTTGAAGGCCATTACTATTGCTGAGCATTAGTTGAAGGGGAATCCGAGCACAAGATCGATGCACTCGTGACATTTGCAACATGCACTGCAAGCTTCCAAATTACACATCACTTAGCATTACTACTCCACGCCATCCCAACCATCCCCTTTGTCCATCTCTTGCTGCCCCCAATGCAATCGCATTCCACCGTCTTCTCCGTCTTCTTCAAGCCCAAACACATTGGAGTCCTCACTTTCATCCCATTTCTAGAAAAGTAGCATTTGGCAGCAGGCCTGCCGTCTATGGATTGTTGCCGCACAATCCAGGCGGCGATGGTGGAGACATCTACAACATCCAGGCGGCCGGAATCCTTGGCAATGAGGCCTGCGTCGCTATCAGTATTCGCCTACGCTAAATTCTCTCATCTGAATGCCGGCGTCGCACCTTCGATGCTCGTTGCACCAAGTGCACTTGCGCGTCGTTCTTTGTTTGCGGGGGATGCGTGCTACTATGTTGTGCTTAGTTTGCGGGATGGTGATCTTATATTCTCATAAATAGCCTCCTTCCGTCCTTCGACATTCACTAATTGCATTATCTACAAAACTTCTACCAATACAATTTGTTGTATCAATCAATCTACTATATTGTGCCCTTTTTATGGGAGACTTTGGTGGGGAATGTTTGCATGGATATATCCCACAATCCTTACAATCAAGAATTGAGCTTGGAGAGCTAGACATTACACAATCAGCTATTGAATATGCAAGATGGTAAAAGTTTGGTGTCTCGTACACATGATCTCCAGAGGCTGCACATTTGTTAACAGGTCAAGATGTTTTCCCAAAGAGATCAGAACTGTCTCGCCGCCGCATTGTTCCTGGCCGCCGCCGAGCGATGGAGTGGCGGTCCACTAACCGCTTCGCGCCCTCCGAGGTGAGCATCCAATCCGCGGACATTTCTCCTCTCTTTCCCCAATCCCCGCGTAGCCCCGGTGCCTGGAGTTCCTAGTGCCCATGCCCGCGTTGCTTTCGTTTCTTGGTGTTGCCAGTTTTGGGGAAGTGAATCTTTTGCGTTTTAACACTAGACTGGGCGGGGAATCCTTGCGCAAAAGATGGATTTGGGTGCCTCTCTGATGCTCCATTGCGTTCTTGGTGGGTTTTGGGTTGGTTTTTCTTGGGGTTTTCCCGAGCCACCCTTTTGCGATGGAAAGTTCATATCTTTCAGAGGGAACATTTTGTTGTGGGTTCCTATTGTTTGTGCATGTACTTGTTCACGATCGCATTTTTTCGGGTTCTGTGGGCGAGCATTCCGATGATTATGGGCGGGGTTAATGTTTCCCTATGCATGTAAATGTTGGTTCTTCTTTGCATCGGGAATCGCTTGCTGCTAGCTGCGGGAAGCTGTACTGATAGAATTTTTCAATCTTTTCTATGGAAATTCTTATGTTAGGGTTTGATTTATGAGGCAACTGATGCTCAGATGGTAGGAATAAATGTTGGTTTAAGGTGATCTATTCAAAAAACGGAGTGAAGGAATGTTTTTGATTTTTTTTCATATCTGTATTCGATTTATACTTGAAAAATTAGTCGTGCTGATGCCGGAGATTACCAAAATGTGAGCCCTACATAGACTGGAAACTGGCTCCTAATGTGCTATCAGATTATTGATCCCCAGGCATCACTATTGTGCTAATGATACACATGTTAACGCATGGTATTGCCCATTCGAGAATCGATATCCCAAGTTGTGGCGAAAGGAGAGTTTGATGGCAAACTATGTGTCTTTATTTGATAATGCAATGTAGTACTATGAAGTCAGGACTGTTAGGCCGTATGCCATTTCACTCAATCTTTGGTCAAACATTATAAATTGCCAATCCGATTAGGTGCACCCACTTTTGCTATTCGACACAAAATTGACAATGCACTCTATTAATATGAATGGATTTGTTATTGCATTTGGATTTATAGTGTTTGTTACAGATTAGTATTTATACAGCTATAGTCATGCTAGTTATGCTTCGTCGCATCAACCATGTTATCTTGAAAATACTTCCTGTTACAGCTTGCAAGGATGGAAACTTGGCTGCTGACACAAGAGAGCAAGTCCTGGATGACATTTTCTGCCAGAAGCTTGTAGAAGAATTTAAGTAAGTCACACATTGTTATGCTTCATCGCATCAACCATGTTAACTTGAGAATACTTCCTGTTACAGCTTGCAAGGATGGAAAACTTGGCTGCTAACAGAAAAGAGCAAGTCTTGGATGGCAATTTCTGCCGGAAGCTTGCAGAAGAATTTAAGCCACCGAGAAGAATTTCTCCCGTGAGTAGCGGCGACAAAATGAGCTTTGGGAGCATGTTTCATGACGGAGCCGGAGGCAGGATGCAGTTTCCCTACTCCACCAGGTTCTTGTCCTTGCTGACTCGCTCCCTCACCCTTGTATGTGTGCTTTTGCCTCCGGTAAGGAGGGTTAGGGCTCCCTCCTTCCCTCCGCTAAGGAGGGTTAGGGCTTTTGCAGACCTCCACCATCCTCATAAGCTAGTTTCGCAACCTAACTTTATTTGATCTTGCAGAAAGACCTTGGGAATTTTTCAACACATTTCTAGCAGTTGTGTCTTCGTGACCGACTGTTAGTGACTCTTTCAACTTCTCTTTGATTTTTTTTCTAGTCTTTGTCTCTAGCTCACCACAGCTTGCTTCGACATAAAAGGCTTTGTTGTAGTTGTTTGGCTGACTAATAATGTGCTTTGGTGTGTGTATGCCGTGAGTGTCTGAGACACTAACATTTGAGAATGGACAACGAAGGCTTTGCACTATTCCTCTCGGGAAGGTCCCGAAATTTGAAATCCATTACTATTGCTGAGCATTAGTTGAAGGGGAATCCGAGCACCAGATTGATGCACTCGTGGCATTTGCAACACGCACTGCAAGCTTCCAAATTACACATCACTTGGCATTACTACTCCACGCCATCCAACCATCCCCTTTGTCCATCTCTTGCTGCCCCAATGCAATCGCATTCCACCGCCTTCTCCGTCTTCTTCTAGCCCAAACACATTGGAGTCCTCACTTTCATCCCATTTCTAGAAAAGTAGCATTTGGCAGCAGGTCTGCCGTCTGTGGATTGTTGCCGCACAATCAAGGCGGCGATGGTGGAGACATCTACAACATCCAGGCGGCCGGAATCCTTGCCAATAAGGCCTGCGTTGCTATCAGTATTCGCCTACGCTCAATTCTCTCATCTGAATGCCGGCGTCGCACCTTCAATCCTTGCTGCACCAAGTGCACTTGCGCGTCGTTCTTTGTTTGCGGGGGATGCGTGATACTATGTTGTGCTTAGTTTGCGGGATGGTGATCTTATATTCTCATAAATAGCCTCCTTCCGTCCTTCGACATTCATTAATTGCATTATCTACAAAACTTCTACCAATACAATTTGTTGTATCAATCAATCTACTATATTGTGCCCTTTTTATGGGAGACTTTGATGGGAAATGTTTGTATGGATATATCCCACAATCCTTACAATCAAGAATTGAGCTTGGAGAGCTAGACATTACACAATCAACTATTGAATATGCAAGATGGTAAAAGTTTGGTGTCTCATACACATGATCTCCCGAGGCTGCACATTTGTTAACAGGTCAAGATGTTTTCCCAAAGAGATCAGAACTTCAACAACTTCAAATGTTATATCTTTCAATCTCACATAGACCAGAGTACCTGCAATCATTTAGTCTATTGGCTCACAAGGTCCTTTGTGTAACGGTAAACAATTTTTTGGCCTGCTTATTCCTTCTGGCATTAAGTTCAATTGTGATGAGAAGTTACAGATTATAGAAAGAATTTCTTACCAGCTTATGTTTGATGAGTATGGTTTCATAGCACTTGACTTTCTCTCCTCTACCCAGGAAGTACTATGTAATGCTTATCCATGAGGGGCGTAAGTGCCTCTCTTTCTGATCTCTATATGTTCTCAGACCATTACTCGAGGAGAAAACTGGCTAAGAGAGTTAAGCTAGCACTAGATAGTCAAAGTTAGTGTTTCATACACATGACTCTCTAGAGGTTGCACATTTGTTACTGGGTCAAGATGTTTTCCTGAAGAAATCATAGCTTCAACACAACTTCAAATGTTATGTCTTTCTGTCTCACTTGTGTACCTATAATCATTCACTCTATGAGCTCCCATGGTCTACTATGGACCGCTAAACAATTTTTCAGCATGCTTCTTTCTTCTGGCATGAATTTCAATTGTGATGAGAAGTTTTAAGATTGTATACAGTGAATTTCTTACATGCATAATGGGGCTACAAAATAGCACGTTTGGTCTGTTCTCTGTCATGTTGGAATAGTTTGGTTTCAGGGGACTTGACTTCCTCTTTTCTGTCTAGGATGTACTATGTGAATTCTTAACCATGAGGTGTTTAAGTGTCTCTTTTCCTGATCTTTATATGTTCTCATACCATCACCCAAGGAGAAAATTGGCGAAGTGTCTCTTTCCGATCTTTATATGTTCTCAGACCATTACTCGAGGAGAAAACTGACTTAGTTAAGTTAGCGCTAGATGATTTAATCAGATATTGCAATTAATATGCTTAGAAACAAGAAAATTTGAAGCTAATGTTTGTTCGAAAGGCAAACCAGCTAGAAATTGATGATACTACCCTCAAACCGTTGCAGGATGGAATTTTATTCTCATCAATAGGCCCTCTTCCGTCCATCAACTTTAATTGATTCTATTATCTGCAAAACTTCTATCAATACAATATGTTGTATCAATAACTCCACTATGATGTGCTTCTTTTATGGGAGACTTTGATGGTGATTGTTGCATGGATATATCCCACAACTCTTGTAATCAAGAATTGAGCTTGGATCTAGCAAGATTACACCATTAACTATTGAATATGCATGATGGTCGAAGTTTGGTGTCTCATACACATGACTCCCTGGAGGTTGCACATTTGTTAATAGGTCAAGATGTTTTCCTAAAGAAATGAGAAGTTCAACAACTTCAAATGTTATGACTTTCAGTCCACCTACACCCGTTCCTGCAATCATTCAATCAATGAGCTCACAAGATCCTTTGTGAACAGTGAATTTCTTACCTGCCTAATGCATTCTCAATGGCTACAAAATACCATGCCTTGTATGTTTATGGTTCTAGGGCACTTGACTTCCTCTCCTTTGCCCAGGCAGTACTATGTGAATTCTTAACCACGAGGGGTTTAAGTGTTTCTTTTTCTGATCTCTATATGTTCTCAAACCATTACTCGAGGAGAAAACTGGCTAAGGGAGTTAAGCTGACATTGAATATGCTCAAAAACAAGCAAATTTGAAGCTCATGTTTGTTCGGAAGGAAACTAGCTAGAAATTGGTGACACCCCCCTCAGACCGTTGCACGATGATCTTATTCTCATAAATGAGCCTCCTTCCGTCCATCAATATTCACAGATTGCATTATCTGCAAAACTTCTATCAATATAGTCTGTTGCATGAATCAATGCACTATGAGGTGCGCCTTTGATGGGAGCTGACAGATACCTGAGTTAGGGTATCCTAATCTAGGATACTTAACTCCGATTATAGCCGGTTGACAGGCCTCGACTTAAGCGCGTAAGGCCTGCAAAGATGAGGCCCATAGCCCTCCGCCTCGCCCGACCCCGAGTCGGGCGGGGCCCACAATCTCCGCCTCGTCCGACCCCGTGTCGGGCGAGACTCAACTCGGCGGCCCCCCCTATTTCGTCCGACCTTGGGACGGATTGCTTCTCGGAGAAGCTCTCTCACTTCCAAGATAAATAGGATCTCATGATATGTAGCTGGATCGCCATAACTCTGCCTAGGAACTTGTCGATCTACAGGAGCACGACACAGCGTACATAGTGTCCTCCGTCCTGTCTCGAGGCGCCGCCTGACATCTCGAGCGCAACGATGGGGCGGTTACGTCATCACCATTACCACAAACCTCATGATGGCTAGGAACAGGAGAGGAGACAACACTGACGACAAGACGACTGCTACAGTGGAGAAGAAGGCATCGATTCCCAGATTCAGCGACCGTGCTGACAGGACGCCGCACGACCGGAGCTTCTGTGGCGGACTAAGCGCGGCCAGGGCGACGCGTGGTTGCACCGCCCACGACGTGGACTCCCGACCCCATCTGTAAACTGGTTCATTCCTTGAACTATAAAAGGGAACCACACACGCACATACGGGGGGATGGAGACCAAGATCGACACACACGAGAACACACACGAGAACACACCAGCATCACAGAGGCTTGGAGCAGCACTCCTCCCTCGCCACAGTTTGTAGCCTCCCTCTGCAAACCGGAACACGAACCTTCCTCAAACTGGACGTAGGGCATCGAAAGCCTAAACCAGTATAAACCTCTCTCTCGCAAATCTCTCGAACCCCATCAAAGTAGATCGCCAAACGCCGATTTACAAATTTACTTGTCGGCCGGTTTCTTAACACCGACAGGAGCCTTTGATAAAGATTGTTTACATGGATATATCCCACAATGCTTACAATAAAGAATGAAGCTTGAGAGCCAACAAATTTACACCATTAGCTATTGAATATGCTAGATGGTCGAAGTTTAGTGTCTTATACACATGACTCTGGAGGTTGCAAATTTGTTACTAGGTCAATATGTTTTCCTAAAGAAATCAGAACTTCAACAACTTCAAATGTTATGCCTTTCAGTCTCGCCTATACCAGTACCTATAATCATTCATTCTATGAGCTCACATGATCCATTATGGATCGGTAAACAATTTTTCAGCATGCTTCTTCCTTCTACCATGAATTTCAATTGTGATGAGAAGTTACAGATTGTATAATGGGGCCTGCATAATGGGGCCTACAAAATAGAGGTCGTGTTGGAACAATATGGTTCCAGGGCATTTGACTTCCTCTTCTGCTTAGGATGTACTACGCGAATTCTCATGAGGTATTTAAGTGTCTCTTTCCCCGAACTCTGTATGTTCTCATACCCTTACCCCGAGTAGAAAACTGGCAGAGGGAGTTAAGCTGGCATTGGATGAAGCTGAAGCAACACTCCGTATCAAGAAGGTATTGCTAGATCCAACAAATATACCAATTCTAAAATGTTACAAGGACATTGAAGAAGTACCATGTTCGTGCAGAGAATTTCATTTTTTTTAGAGCAATCAACATATTATCAGATATTCAATTATGACATTTAAGGATGTCTTCATTGATTTGTTAAAGATGGTTCAACAACATGTGAGTAATGATAATTCAATAATGGCAGTGATTAATAGGGGAAGCAAGGGCAGCATGTTGAAATATGCCCAACAAACTGCATAAATTTCCGTTTAGGATTCCTTCACAACTCACTTGTATTTGCTGAAATAAGGAGAAATTATCAACCCTGAAATAATTGAGGGCTCCAATGAAAACTTGGGAGGCTAGAATCTATATTCATCAAGGGTTTGAACCCATTAGAGTGCCTTTACGTTCCATATCAGGACGAGCAAACATTTTTTTTTCTGAAAAATGCTGACAAGAAACATTTTTTTTTGACCGAACAGCAGGGGAGCCCCCTACGTAATTTTTATAAATTTTGACGAAAGTTTATGTACAGGTTTATATACAAGTTACATGGCCATAGGCCAAGAAACTGATGTATCACTTGAGAGATTTGCATGTTGCATATGATGGGACTATTTGAAATCCGTATGATCAGCACATAAGCCTAGTGTGAACTTCCCGAGTGCCATGACAATGTCTACAATACTCCTAATCTGCAGACAACTTTGAAGCAAACAAATTCTTAGAAACTCAGGGAGTCTTTCCAAGTCAGCACAAGGACCTTACATCCATCCCTTGGGCACCAGCCAGCCACCGGCGCGGCGTTAGTTTTTTTCTGGCTCTCCGCCACGGCGCCGCGTCAGCCAGACGTAGCCTCGACACCGACGCACCTTTCGCAAGTATCCATGTTGCGCTAAGTTTCCACTGGAGCGGAAACGAAACCCCCCAGGAAGTTCCTATTTTTCTACTAATTGAGCTCTGTAATTTTCCTAGGAATTGATGTAAAACTAGGCAAGCATCGATATTATTCTTAGTTATGGTGAGATTTTTCTTCTCTCCTCACTAATCCTAATAATTAATATCACTGTACTGTCCATCATTGGGGATAAGTGTCACGCGCACATAGAGTTACCTATATGCAACACTGGTAAAATGCGGCACACACGTACACACTCGATTATTAATTGTATGCATGGAACATTTGCAAGAATGGCCATGCATTGTGTTTAGATCAACAGTGTGTTGCACATTTATTTGTGTACACTGAAGAATGGTCAATAGATGTGGTCACTGTCTGGCTTGCACATTTTTAGGACAAGTGATCAATCTCTTGTTGAGGAGGGCAAACAGGATACCTACAAACTGCTGCAAAACTAAATCCATAAAAGAGGAGCTTCCAGCTAAGTTCTACCTAAACTATTTCCAAGAACGTATCCACGTAATCAATCAACAGCCATGATGAGAGAAATAATAATAAAATCCAGGCAGTAGGAGTCTCTCCTACTGTAATTAGGGTCAAAAATAATAAGAGAAAGTATATTAGTAAATGTTTGTATAAACATTAGTCCTTGGAATACATAAGCAAGCAATGATTTTTCATGATGAGATATACAATATTCATCTTATGCTGATGATTTTGTTGCAGAAATGGACTATTGAGGGCTCGAAGCTGATTTGATGGAGCAGGACATTGCTATGTCGTTGGCCATAAGCAGGATGGCGAGGACCAGCTCAAGCTCTGCAATGACTCTGGCGCAAACCTCACCTGCTCATTCTACTCATGGTTGCGAGGGCACCGTGCAACCCTTTTGGGCACCAATCTGAGATCGGAGGACGCCAGCAATAAGGTGGTGTTGGTGGCTGAGGCCTCCAGTCCACCCCTTGGGCCCCAGCCAGCCACCGGCGCGGCGTTAGTTTTTTTCTGGCTCTCCGCCACGGCGCCGCGTCAGCCAGACGTAGCCTCGACACCGACGCACCTTTCGCAAGTATCCATGTTGCGCTAAGTTTCCACTGGAGCGGAAACGAAACCCCCCAGGAAGTTCCTATTTTTCTACTAATTGAGCTCTGTAATTTTCCTAGGAATTGATGTAAAACTAGGCAAGCATCGATATTATTCTTAGTTATGGTGAGATTTTTCTTCTCTCCTCACTAATCCTAATAATTAATATCACTGTACTGTCCATCATTGGGGATAAGTGTCACGCGCACATAGAGTTACCTATATGCAACACTGGTAAAATGCGGCACACACGTACACACTCGATTATTAATTGTATGCATGGAACATTTGCAAGAATGGCCATGCATTGTGTTTAGATCAACAGTGTGTTGCACATTTATTTGTGTACACTGAAGAATGGTCAATAGATGTGGTCACTGTCTGGCTTGCACATTTTTAGGACAAGTGATCAATCTCTTGTTGAGGAGGGCAAACAGGATACCTACAAACTGCTGCAAAACTAAATCCATAAAAGAGGAGCTTCCAGCTAAGTTCTACCTAAACTATTTCCAAGAACGTATCCACGTAATCAATCAACAGCCATGATGAGAGAAATAATAATAAAATCCAGGCAGTAGGAGTCTCTCCTACTGTAATTAGGGTCAAAAATAATAAGAGAAAGTATATTAGTAAATGTTTGTATAAACATTAGTCCTTGGAATACATAAGCAAGCAATGATTTTTCATGATGAGATATACAATATTCATCTTATGCTGATGATTTTGTTGCAGAAATGGACTATTGAGGGCTCGAAGCTGATTTGATGGAGCAGGACATTGCTATGTCGTTGGCCATAAGCAGGATGGCGAGGACCAGCTCAAGCTCTGCAATGACTCTGGCGCAAACCTCACCTGCTCATTCTACTCATGGTTGCGAGGGCACCGTGCAACCCTTTTGGGCACCAATCTGAGATCGGAGGACGCCAGCAATAAGGTGGTGTTGGTGGCTGAGGCCTCCAGGTCCAACTGCACTGCTATTCCAATTCATCTATGTAGTGTGTTGCCATCTGCGATACAGGTCGCGACCAGATTATCCCGCTCACCCAGGCTCTGATGTGGTGGCGGGCCATCTACATGTTCAGGTCCCATGAGAAGGCTGCGCTCAGCTACCCGAGAAGCCATGTCATGTTTGGTCACCAGCTATATCCGTGACTTCCAACCTCTGTGGTGGTGCCTTGCCGCTGCTCACCAGGGCCCTGTCCACCGCTGTGAGCTCGCATGGCGGCGTAGGCATCCTGTGCAGAAATCTATCCTGAAGAAGGGTAAGCGAAACATAAGTGGTGACAATAGCGAGCCATAGGAGACCCTCATGTGAGGATTTTGATGGATACCAGCAGGGACAGCAAGGGTTAGTTGTGGGCATTTCCAATGAGTGCTGAAGATAACAAGGGAAGTGGTGATCAGAGTCATGACGCAAGCTGTTAACTCCATGCTATCCCACTCCCACCTGAGGCAGAGCTAACTATATTTTGACATGGCCTCCGGTGTACCCGTTTGACTTCTACTGAAATAAAATGTGCTTGATAACGTGGATCAATGTACACAGCTAGCTCTGTACTATGCGAGAACAATTTATGTTTGCTTTCCATTCTGGTTTGATTTGTCAGTTAAGATGCTGTTTTAATGTATCTAATCCTTTTTGCTGGTGAATAGTGTATTATCCCAGGATGAGAGTGGAGTCCCAAACTCCCAATGCTACCGAAGGAAAGGATCCACATCATGATGTACCACATGACAATCACTTGGGATTGGAAGTGGAATGAATAGGATATGTGGATATGATGATTTGAGTTGTAACAAGTCATTTGTAGCTGAACTTTTCAATCTATGAACTTATAGGGTGGCCACCGAAACTTGTAAGCGTTTGTCTTCTATCTTTCATTTGCAAAATTGCAATGATCGATCATCATATTTGTTACATTATTAGTATTTTTTGCTGTTGTGTTTGAATTATTGTAGTACTTGCACTTGTGTACTTGCCTGAATGGTGTGTACATATCTTGGCGTCGGCACCATTTTGCTGGACAGCAAGGGACACGTCCTATTTCGTACATAAATAATTCCCCAACTTTGTATCATAGGGTGAGTGTGTGTGTGTGTTTTGAGTGTCTGAATTGTACTGTACAGGCAAAAAAGAAAGGACTAAGAAACCATTTTTATCCCTATGAAAGCCAACTGACTCGCTTACCTGAAACTCAATTGTGGTAACAATACAAGATACATTGAGATTGACTTTATAATCATCCTATATCCTCAACCCCCACACCCCTACCTCTTCTTTTGGACATACACTCCCGCTTCGAGGAACATATTGTCTTCTCGAGAATTGACGGCGTGACAGTTGGTGGTGGTGGGTGCGGGTGTCACGAGGCTGCCAAAGGTGGCGCGCGGCAAGCGAGGAAAGAGTGGTACGGGTGCCAGACTCAGCGACTCAAGGTTGAAGACGATGGGCCATACGGCAGCTGATTTTGGGAGGCCGCACATACTATTTTAAAAGATTGAATAAAGATAAAGCACAAAATCATTAGTCTCTGTTTCAGAATAATTGACATTCTAGCTATATATCAGCTTCACTGAACATTCTATAAATGTGGACAAGACACACGTTTAGATTCATAGAACATTCTATGACGTGGACAAGACACATGTTTAGATTTAGTTTTATTTTAAAATCGAAGGCGCTGCCTACGTCCGCCTAGCATAGCTCACCGCCAGCATGCCCTAGGCTCACCACCGGAGCAATGCCTGGCCCTGTCCTGGAGGGAACCATGGATGGATTGGACCCTTCCCTGCCTCTCTCCTTATGTGGATGGAGAGGATCTCGGTGTTCGTCCTCTTCGCCGGCAACTGCTTTTCCAAGGTGAGAATTTTGCTTACCTTTGGCTTAAAATTCCTTCTTTTGCTAGCTTATTGTTGCTATTACTTCGCATGGAGGGGAGAGGTATAGCATTCTAAGGATCCATGTTTTCTAAGGAATATAGGTAGGGTGCGTTAACCCTTGCAAAATGATTTGCTGAGGGTGCTGGTTTTGTAATTTGCTAAGAATCAGGTGTAGGTGCACTTTCCAGTTGATACATCCCTTTCTGTTCCTCATTTGTAGTGTTAAAGACAACGTTGGATAAACTCATTTGTACGAGGCAGTAAAAGAGGATGAAGAAAAAAAGCTATCTGTTTGAAGTTGCAAAGATAACAGTCTATTCTTTTGTTTATTGCATCCTATTGGCTACATAAGAGTGGAGCATAATATCTGTGATGAAGATCTCAAATTGAAAATTAAGGAACAGCGTGTTAAAGAAGCAGTGGCAGAGCACAGTCAGAAATTTAGGTGGGGCAAACACGCTGAACTGTCGTGCTTTTTATTGAAAAGTTAGCTGTAAGATCAGCATTCAGCTCATGGATGGCCAAGAAATTCTAGCTAGCAGCCTGCTCCTGAACTCTACAACTTGTTTTGCTACTTTCTAGGTTTGGCAACCGCTGGCCTCAAGGTCCAAATCAGTGCGATGTCTTATAAAAGCCAGCACAAGAAATAAGCATGGCAATGGAATGCCGTCGAAGGACGAACACAGCGACTGCTGGAGGATTGAACCCAAGGGGGAGTGGAGGTAAAGAAAAAAAAAATTCCCGGTGGCTATCTGGGGCAGCTGCCCTACCCTGCTGTAGGGGAAGCTCCGTCAGTGGATAGAAGTCCGTTAGTTACCTTCTTTTCTTTCTTCCTTGTATGGTTAACCATATTCGTGTATCTTGTTATACACAAATAGAACATCAAATACAGGAGTGCATTTGGCATATGGTTAACATTATTTCTTGTTCTCCGTCTCTTCCCATGGCAGGTGCCCAAAGAGTGGCATGGGGTGGGGGGTGCAGGGTGTGCATTGGTTACTTTCCTATTGCAAGTGAGTGCAATAACTGACAGTAACACTACCGATTCTTTGCAAATCTTGTTGTGTTTGGAATTTCATTATTCATGTTACACACAGATGCTGACCTTTTTTTCTCCATCTTTTCCTGCTGCATTTTGATCAAGTTCTTTCTTGTTATGCAACCCCCTGATATGTAGAGAACTCTTTGCCTTTCTGTCATTGTTATGATAAGTCACAAATGGAGATCAACAACACTGTTCAATGTGTTATTTGTACGCTAGCCGTTGGCTCGAGCATAGAATGGTGTAAATTTTAGCTTCTGAGAGGAAAAGTGGCCAATTTAGTCTTATCTGAACTCAGATTGCAGTCTCATGACAAGCTTCTAGATGAACTGTTTGTGACAGAGAGATATTGTGCTTTTCACTGAAAAATGGTGGGTTGTGTTGTACTAACCATTAGTATCTATCCATCTCTATACAAAATAAAATATTGAGCTTCTGTACTTGCGTTAGCTGGGAAGGTTTCTTTGTACTGTTAGTACATGTCTGGCCAGCTTTATGGAAGTTCAATTATATATCAATTTGGTTAGTTGTTTAAATAATAGATAACTGTAGCCCGATTATATATTTCTAGTTTTTGCATGTCATCATTTGCAAGAGTTAGCAACTTGGCATATGGAACCAAAGGTTATTTCATCCTTCGACTGTGGTCCGCCAAGCAACCCTAGGGAACTAGGGCAACAGGTCAACTAAGTTTGCTTCATTTTGTAATGTTACAAGGACATTGAGGAAATATTTGGTTCTTACAGAGAATTCCATTATTTTCAAAGGAGTCAACATATTATCAGATATTCAACCATGACATTTAAGGATGCCTTCAGTGATCTATTAATGATGGTTAAACAACATCTGAGTAATGGTAATTTAATGATGGCAATGATTAATTCGGAAAGCAAGGCAGCATGTTGAAATATGCCCAATAAGCTGCATGTATTGGTCTTCAACTTTCAGCAAGCAAATTTCCCTTTAGGATTCCTTCATAACTTACTTGTATTGTCTAGAATAAGGAGAAATTATCAAACTCTGAAATAATCAAGGAAACCGATGAAAACTTAGAGTGGTTAGGAGTTCCTTCATCAACGGTTTAAACCCATTAGAGTGTCTTTTATATTCCATGTCAGGACCAACTTTTATCTGAAAATGTTAATGTCACTGGGACATTGACAAGAAAACTGACATATCACTTGAGAGATCTGCATGTTGCTTATGATGGGACTGTTAGAAGTTTGTATGGGCAGCACATAATGCCAGTGGCGAAGCCACATGAGTCTTCCCGACTGCAATTGCACCAGGGTAAAAGGTTAAACTCAATGATTTAGCACTAATATTTCATCTGAATGGCACCACCCAAGTACAATCGTTGGCAGCACCGGGGCAGTGGCACCCACCACTGATAATGCAGTTCTCTTATGATGGAGCTGATGGGGTGTATTGTGATCGTGTTCCAGTTGGTGAACCTGGTTCTCTCATTGGTTCTTGGGATGCATGTTCCATTTCAGAAGCTGCATATGGAGCTTTGGAGCAACCAGTGAATGGTTTAGAGGATATATGATGTCCGCTTTCCTCCTACAACATGGTGCGAGCTTGCTTTTGGCATTGTGCTCCCTCAGTTTTTGATGCGGCCATGGATGTCGGGAGCGTGGGCAGCATCAAGTGCTGCTCAAGATAGATTCAATAGGGCTTTGGGACACGGATGTGCAGCGGTGGATTCGAGACAATGGCAGCCGGATTGATTGCAAGCATGAAGCAATGGGGGATGTTTCTAAGAATTTTGTATGGTGTGTGAGAGACTAGCTAGAGGGAGGGAAATTGGTGAAAGAAGTGATGGGTCTGCCACATGAGATTTGACTCAGGAAGCTGCAAGTCCAAAACCACCTTAAAATGAGCCTAGGGACGAAGTTTAAACGGTTACATGACATAAGGGACGACCAAGTGTATCTGGTATTAGAGTTGAGAGACTAGTTTAGTTTAGAGCGACATATAAGGATGGACTTTTTCCTATTGGAATATACAAGACAAATAGGTGAATGTTTTGGACATAAATATATAAATGACATTGTTTCCAATACAATAAAATTTTCTTGTTTAAATAAAAAAAGAAAAGAAAAAATACCGACGCAATCCTTTGAGCAACCAGCCAGCCACCGCGCGGCATGCTCTCCAACTCCAATTCTCGGGCTCTCTGCCACAGCAGCCGCGTTAGTTTTTTTTTCTTAGACCAGCGCCACGTCAGCCACAGCCCTTCCATCACCATCGTCTCATCATCAGACGCAGCCCTGACACTGTAGGGGAAAAAAGAGTCCCCAAGAAGTTCATATTTTTTCTACTAATTGAGCTCTCTGTAATTTTCCTAGATGTATAAGTAGGCATGCATCGCAATTATTCTTAGTTATGGTGAGATTTTCTTCTCTCCTAACTAATCCTAATATTTAATATCCCTGCATTGTCCATCACTGGGGATAAGTGTCACGCGCACATAGAGTTACCTATAGGCAACACATGCAAAATACGGCACACACGCACGCACTCAATTATTACCTGTATGCATGAAACATTTGCAAAATGTGGCCATGCATTGTGTTTAGATCAACATGGCTTGCACATTTATTTGTGCACACTGAGAAATGGTCAATAGATGTGGTACGTAGACAATGTGGTCACTGAAGATGTTGTGGATTGCACATTTTTAGCAAGTGACCACACTCTTGTTGATGGGAAACAGAATATCAACAAATTAAACTGCTGCAAAACCAAATCCAAAAAGAAGGAGCTTCCAGCTAAGTTATACGTTATCTATTTCCAAGAAAGTATCCACGTAAGCAATCAACAACCATGATGAGAAAAAAAAAAGTAATAAAAACCAGTCAGGAGTCTATCTTCTCTAAGACCAACTTTTATCTGAAAATGTTAATGTCACTGGGACATTGACAAGAAAACTGACATATCACTTGAGAGATCTGCATGTTGCTTATGATGGGACTGTTAGAAGTTTGTATGGGCAGCACATAATGCCAGTGGCGAAGCCACATGAGTCTTCCCGACTGCAATTGCACCAGGGTAAAAGGTTAAACTCAATGATTTAGCACTAATATTTCATCTGAATGGCACCACCCAAGTACAATCGTTGGCAGCACCGGGGCAGTGGCACCCACCACTGATAATGCAGTTCTCTTATGATGGAGCTGATGGGGTGTATTGTGATCGTGTTCCAGTTGGTGAACCTGGTTCTCTCATTGGTTCTTGGGATGCATGTTCCATTTCAGAAGCTGCATATGGAGCTTTGGAGCAACCAGTGAATGGTTTAGAGGATATATGATGTCCGCTTTCCTCCTACAACATGGTGCGAGCTTTGCTTTCAGCATTGTGCTCCCACAGTTTTTGATGCGGCCATGGATGTCGGGAGCGCGGGCAGCATCAAGTGCCGCTCAAGATAGATTCAATAGGGTTGTGGGACACGGATGTGCAGCGGTGGATTCAAGACCATGCCAGCCGGATTGATTGCAAGCGTGAAGCAATGGGGAATGTTTCTAAGAATTTTGTATGGTGTGTGAGAGACTAGCTAGAGGGAGGGAAATTGGTGAAGGAAGGGATGGGTCTGCCACATGAGATTTGACTCAGGAAGCCGCAAGTCCAAAATCACCTTAAAATGAGCCTGGGGACGAAGTTTAAACGGTTTACATGACCAAAGGGACGATCAAGTGTATCTGGTTTTAGAGTTGAGGGACTAGTTTAGTCTAGAGCGACAGATAAGGGATCAAGGATGACTTTTTCCTATTGAAAAATGCAAGACAAATAGGTGAATTTTTTGGACATAAAGATATAAATGACATTGTTTCCAATACAATAAATTTTTCTTGTTTAAATAAAAAAAGAAAAGAAAAAATACGGACGCAATCCCTTGGGCAACCAGCCGGCCACTGCGCGGCACACTCTCCAACTCCAATTCTCGGGCTCTCTGCCACAGCGGCCGCGTTAGTTTTTTTCTTGGACCGGCGCCACGTCAGCCACAGCCCTTCCACCACCATCATCTCATCATCAGACGCAGCCCTGACACCGACGCACCTTTGGCCAGTATCCTTGTTGCAATAAGGTTCCACTGGAGGGGAAAAAAGAGCCCCCAAGTAGTTCTTATTTTTCTACTAATTGAGCTCTCTGTAATTTTTCTAGGAATTTATTGATGTGTAACTAGGCATGCATCGCAATTATTCTTAGTTATGGTGAGATTTTCTTCTCTCCTAACTAATCCTAATATTTAATATCCCTGCATTGTCCTTCGCTTGGGATAAGTGTCACGCGCACGTAGAGTTACCTATGGGCAACACTTGCAAAATACGGCACACACGCACATACTCAATTATTACCTGTATGCATGAAACATTTGCAAAATGTGGCCATGCATTGTGTTTAGATCAACATGGCTTGCACATTTATTTGTGCACACTGAAAAATGGTCAATAGATATGGTAGACAATGTGGTCACTAAAGATGTTGTGGCTTGCACATTTTTACCAACAAACTGCTGCAAAAGCAAATCCGAAAAGGAGCTGCAAGCTAAGTTGTACGTAATCTATTTCCAAGAAAGTATCCTTGTAAGCAATCAACAACCATGATAAGAAAAAAATAATAAAAACCAGGCAGGAGTCTCTCCTACTCTAATTACGATCAAAAAATAATAAGAGAAAGTATATTAGTATACAAATATTTGTATAAACATTAGTACTTGGAATACATAAGTAAGGAATGATTTTTCATGATGAGATATACAATATTTTATCTTAGGCTGAAGATTTGTTGCAGAAATGGACTGTTGAGGGCTCAAAGCTGATTTGAACGAGCATGAAATTGGTATGTTTTTTGAAGGAAAGGAAATTGCTATGTCGTTGGCCATAAGCAGGATGGCAAGGACCAGCTCAAGCTCTGCAATAACACTCTGGTGCAAGCCTCTCCTGCTCGTTCTACTCAGGGTTGCGAGGGCACCGTGCAGCCCTTTTGGGCATCAATCTGAGATCGGAGGAGGAAACCGGCAATAAGGTGTCGTTGGTGGCTGAGGCCTCCAGGTTCCAACTGCATTGCCACTACGGGAGACCCCTTCTTTGCCAGAGGCGCTCGGCAAAGGCCAGATTACGCTTGGCAAAATCTTTGCCGAGCGTAACTCTCGGCAAAAAGCTCACGGCAGCCATTTATCGGCAAACAGCTCTTTGCCGAGAGCTTTTTTGTCGGCAAAATAAAGCACCACGACGGCGCCAAATGCCGTCAACGCGCATTTGCCGAGTGCCCTAACAGCTGGTGTTCCAATCCCTCTATGTGGGCAACAGCAGAGGCACCCGGCCCTGCTGTGGATGGCGGGCCGTCTACTGCCTACATGTTCAGGTCCCATTAGAAGGCTGCTCAGCTACTGGAGATGCCATGTCTTGTTCGGTGACCGGCTTTATCCGCGACTTCAATTCCAACCTCTGTGGTGGTGCCGTGCCGCTGCCCACCAAGCGTTCAGCCTGTGAGCTCGCATGGCGGCAGAGGCAATCCGTGCAGAAATCCATCCTGAAGAAGCGCATGCGGAACATAAGTGGTGACAATATAGGGAGCCATAGGAGATCATCGTGTGAGGGTTTTGGTGGATATCGTCGGCAGGGATAGCAAGGGTGAGCTGTCGGCATTTCCAGTGAGGGGCGAAGATGATGAGGGCAGTGGTGACTGGTGAGTAATGGAGGAAGATCGATAGATACTATACTATTTACTGATACACCACCTCTATTTACTAGATATACCACTGTTTTAAGATTACTAGTTCCATGTGTTTCTCTCTTCCCTAGACTGTTTTCCTCTAACCATAAAGCTCCCAAAACCTATATATATTGCTTTAGCAAAATTTCTACCACACCAAGTATAAACTCAAAGACGTGTGTCACTTTCCATTGTAAGATTAATGACGAAACAAGTCGATTTTATAGGAATTCCATATCTGTCACTTTACTTCAAACAAGTCAATTTTTTATTTTTCCACAAGTCAACTCTTACACATCAGGAATGGAGTAAGTTTTACGCTCATCTTTACTTCAAAAAAACTAGTAGGCAATCTCAAGCTGTTGCATGTGTGCGTAGTGTCCATATACGTGGCCATCCATGCATATAATTAAACATTTATCATTGCTAGTGTTCCTAACATCCAAGAGCTTGGTGCCCTATAAATAGCACCGAATGCTAGGTCCAACAAACAGGCACCAGTTGAAAAGCTTCAACAACATAATTCTATCATTCATCCACATTAAAGAGAAGCTATGGCGTCCGCTTTTAAGGTGACCGCATTGTTCGTCGCCGTGTGCGTCGTCGTCCTGCTCCCTTCTTCGTCCGGTCAGGCGCCGCCGGGGACAAGAGACTGCATTTATGCTTGCGCCTCGAACTGCCCCGGGATCTGCAGCGGCGCCACCAGCAGCGCCTGCGACAGCGTCAGGAACAGCGTCCTGCAGAGCTGCAAGAGCGGCTGCCTCCGCAGCTGCGTCGGCTCCTCCTGCGACAGCTCCTGCGAGAGCGGCTGCGCTTACTCTGCCGACAGCGCGTTCCAAAGCTGCCAGTCGTCCATGCAGACGGCGATGTCCAACTGTGTGAATTCCTGCGTTAGCAGCTGCTACAATAGCTGCCAGAGCATCTGATGAACTCGTTCTACCGTGCCAGTGTGCCAACAGGCTTGAACTGCATACGTTATATCGATGGTTGTTTGTGTTTGTTGTCGTCATCGATCCATCGAGTCCAGTCGGCAATGTTTTTTCAGTTCTCCATTTGGTATAGCCATGTACCCAGTAGCTGCATACGTCTGAGCTGGTGTGAGAATTATGTAGTGTGGAGTGCACTGCGGGGATCCAGTAGTCATGCTCACCCGTGAGTCTTGTGGTTTATATTTTCAATAAGCAAATAAAATAATGAGTTCAAAACACTACAGAAGTGAGGAAAATATTCAGTACAACCACCTATTCGATGGAGTCATGAAAACCCTCTTAACAAACCAACCTACTTAAAAAGTTTTGAAAAATTATGAAAAGTTGGTATACGGAGACAATACTAGCCAAACTATGAAGTTGGGAAAATGTTATCTGCTCTATATATAATTCAGAGGACTTATAGTCCAAAATACTAGCCAATATTAAGGAGACAATACTAGCTAGTATTTATTACAATTTGTTCAAATGCTCGAATTAAAACTCCCAGTGGATCAAGGTACTTGACTAGGGCTCTCAAATCCTGGTAGCAACAGAAGGGTCTCTCGCTGTGCCATCTTCAGATAAATTTTGGAATTAATCTTTCATACTCAGACGACGGACACATGCACGTCCAGGGCATCCGGTTGGTCCTGAATGGCCAGCCTACCAGGCCTTTCTACATCCTCATATAGCATAGTAATTCTACATCTCTGCACATGATTTTCTCATCTGATCATCTTAATTCAGAAAAAAATTACTTTCTAGCAAAAGAGGCATCAGAATACCTTCAACAAATTACGGTTGACAACTTGACGAGTTCCTTATACAAGACACATGGAAAATTTCACCTTCTTGATGGATATGTAGTTCCCTCAATGGCTGGTAAGCTGTTTGCCCAGGCCCCCAATGGCTACCGCTTCTCCCAACGACTTATTGTTTGCCCATTGTTGATGTACTTTTAATAGCCATTTGTAGTCCTAACTAAAGGTAACCTGTTTCTAAAAATTCGATTGTATTACAAAAGAACTTATGAGCATACCACAGGAAACATTTCCAAACGTTCTCCAATGGAAACGTGAAGCTTCTTGATGGATAGTTCCCTATTAGAATTTTTTGGTGCCACAAGTCAAATTAATTAATTAATTTCCTATTTTCATCTCCCTGAATATGAAACCTCATAAACTGCTAGGATTATGTGAAGTCAACTCGATTCTTACCTGAAATCATGGTTGGACTGGATGGCACATTGCTTCATCCCCAAAGTTCTCATGCGCCAGAATCATAAAAGACGGCAAACAGTCGTATCTGATCTGCGCTCAGTTGATCTTAAAAAAAGGCATGCACACAGCAAGCTGTGGTTGTGTATCAACAATGTTCAGTTAGAAGCATTAACTGACCTGTCACATATAGCTCGGTCCTTTTTATGCTTCTGCTATCTTTGAGCTAGTTTTAAATTCCCAATAAGGCGATTGTTTTACTATCAAAGGCAAACCTTGGTCAAATTTTGAAAAAACAAAAACCTGGTGCAAGGATGTACATTTTGGCAACAATTTATTTTTCATGAGACATGAAATGTAATCATTGGAAGCTACCTGTTCGCCAAAACTATTCTTCATCATCCTATCTTGCAAGGAGCAGGCACCACAATTTCCCCCTGAGTACATGTGCCAAACCGAGTATAACTCAAAGACGTGTGTACATAAAGTTCAGCGCCTACTTCCATCACAATTAAGCCAATACCATTCGAAGTATTCACTTTCAGTGCATGTGTTTGCCGTTCCACAAACACGTGTGTCATTGTCCAAATCCAACCGAGACTACTCTCCCAGTCATCAATTTTTTTTTTACATGAACTGCACATCTGACACTTTGGCTTGAAACAAGTCAACGTTTTGACAAGTCAACTCGTAAATCAGAAATGGAGTAAGTTAGAGGTTTACGCTACTTTTGACTTCAAAAAACTAGTATGCGTGAATCTCAAGTTTTCGCATGTTGCACAGAGTGTCCATATACCTGGCCGTCCATGCATATAATTTATATGTGTTATCTTTGCTAGGTGTTCCTATTTCCTAACATCCACGAGTGGTTCCCCTATAAATAGCACCAAGGAATGCTCCTTCTATCCATCAGGCACCAATTGAACCTTCTTCGTCCTCATCTCGACCAACACCATTGTTTCCTCATCCACCTACAAAAAGTAAATAAAGCCATGGCTTCCGCTCTCAAGGTGAGTGCCCCTTTGCTCTTTGCCGTGTGCTGTGCATCTTCGTGCTGCTTCCCTCTTCGTCGGGCCAGGTCCCGGGGTCAAGTGACTGCCTTTCTTCTTGCAACTCGGGTTGCCCTGGGACGTGCAATGGTGTTACCTCCACCGAGTGCTCGTACGTCAAGTCCTACGCCCAGAAGTCATGCGAAGGCAGCTGCCACGGCCAATGCGTCAGTCCAGATTGCGACACCTTATGCCGCGACACATGCAGCTCTTCCGCTGACCGCGCGTTCCAAGACGGTCAGCTGTCCGTGAGGGCGGACTGCTTGAGGTCCTGCAGCGAGGGCTGCACCAACGGCTGCAACCGCCGCACCTGATGAAGTACATGCCTATATGTTGTCTTCTTCCACCGAATCGATGCTTTGTACTGTGTGTTCGTTGTTGTCGTCGAGTCCAGTCAGCATGTTTTTATTCAGTTCACGTTTTGCATTACTTGTGCACGGATATTAGCTACATACTACTATGTTTTTGAGTTCTTGAGCATTCAGTCGTGTCAATGCTTCGTTCACCAAGGAATGTGGAGTGCATGGCAGGACGAGTAGTCATGCTCAATAATGTATTCAGCCGTAAGCAAATAATGAGAGTTTGATCATAATTACGCAAGCAAAAGAAGTCTTATGTTCTCTCAGCTGCGCCACAAAAGTTCTCGTTTACTATTATTCCGATTCTCGAAGTGTATCTAGGTAGGCTAAGCCAATATATTAATGAATATTTCAATAAAAAAACTATAACATTTGTACGAACAGCTCTGCTTACAAAATATAGAATAACATAGATTTCATCTATAATATATTTAAAGTTTTCAATATAGTATACTTAATACCACTGAAAATTTTGAAAGAAGAATAAACTCTAGTAAAATAGTTCAGACACATCAAAACTTAAACGAGCGCCAAAGAAACTTTGCACACTTAAGCAAGTTCAAAGAAATTTAAGCTCATGGTCGGATGTGAATAACCTCCCAATGGAATTTGTGCTCAACAACAACAAAGTCTTTTTGTCCCAAGCAAGTTGGATAGGTTCAAGATGAAACCCGCAGGAACCAATAAGAGAGGCAAACAAAAATGAAAAAAATAAAAAGAAATAGGGGAAAAAGAGAAACAAGGGTAAAATAAGGGGGTGGACAGTAAAAGACCAAAGGGTTAAGGTAAAAAAAAATAAGGAAGCTAAAAATAAAGATTCTATGTTGGATTGCTAGTTTCCACTCTCTTCTATCCATGACTAGCTACTAAACAATCTTTCAATCCTTTACGTCCCTCAATCATTTCAAGGTTAGTCGATCTTTGTCTTTTTTTTTAGATAATGGGAAGATTGCATTAATCCCGGCCTTGGCAGTCGATCTTTGTCTGTCTTTCATATTTTCTAAATGTTTTATTATTCCGCTACGCACTTACGTCACTTGAGATCTCGGTATTTGAATCACCTTGGACCATTGAGTGTGATTAAGTTAGATTGCAAAGCCAAGCCATTTCGATAATAATGAACCTTTAGGCACCAGATCTCGAGGTCAATCCCTCTCATTGATGCCAACCATTTGACATGGGCCCTGTTCGGCAGGCTGAATGGCAGCCGTTTTAACAATGTAGTGGCTCATGAAGAAATAATTGCGAACGCTGTAACAGGTGCTGAAGAAATAATTGAAACACTGTAGCTGCTGATTCGCAGCTGCTGCGCAACAGTCAGCCGAACAAGCTGATGGTCCAATAATGAGCGGATTTAGGTCAAGGTTTCCAAAAGTCAACTTCTAAATCAGGAATGGAGTAATTTAGAAGTTTACGCTTCCCTTGACTTTCAGAAAACTATTATGCTCCAAGCTCAAGTTACTGCATGTTGCACAGAGTGTCCATATACGTGGCCGCCCATGAATATAACTAAGGGGGTGTTCGTTTCCTCTCTCTAAACTTTAGATCCTCTAAAGTTAAAGAGAATCTTGTCATTTAGAAGTACTAAATAAAGTTTAATTACAAAACCTTTTTGCAGATGAGCGTAAATTTGCGAGATGAATCTAATGAGGCTAATTAATCCATGTTTTGGTACAATGATGCTACAGTAACCATCTTCTAATCACGACTTAATTACTCTCATTAGATTCCTCTCGCGAATTAGACCCAGGGTTCTGGAGTTAGTTTTGTAATTAGATTTCATTTAATACTCTTAAATGACAAGATTCTCTTTGATGTGACCCCTCTAAACTTTAGACCCCTGGAAACGAACACC
>LAPY01001002.1:21824-33830 GCA_000970635.1 Eragrostis tef | reverse complement strand
CCCGCCCCCGCCCCCTTCAGGCGCTTCGCCGGGGGCGGCTGCGCCATCTCTCTCTCTCTCTCTCTCTGAGTCAGAGGTGTGTAGGCTTATTCCTATCGTGGCCTAAGCGCCGCAAGCACACCATTATATAGGAGGCGGCGGCGCTCGGAGTTCAGTGGCGACGAGGCGAGACAGGTGGGCAGCGAGAGGAGAAGGACAAGCGTCTAGCGAAAGCGCGTGCACGTCGCCCATCCCGGCCGCGGCCACGGCTCCGGGAGGCCGGCGGAATCGCGCGTGATGTTTCCCTCTCTCTCTCTTCCCCGCTCTCTCTCTCTCTCTCTCTCTAGGATCTTGGTCCCCCCGGCAGAATCTTGGTTGGATTGGGTGCCGAGTCTGCCGACGTGCGAGATCTGTGCATTCAAAATGGTGCGAATATTATTGAACTCAATGTTTTGAATTTAAGTTTGGGAAAACGCTTGAAATCGTTATTATTTCAGAGGATTTTCACTTGAAAGCAATTCAATTCATATAGTAGTAAAGATCGAGCGAAGCGAGTGAATGCGCTTGAATATTTGTTGAGCCACGGATAGTCCACGATTTGCTTCCCGTGAAGCTATCAACAGGTTTACTCGACTCTGAGCACCTTTTCGAGCTTGTTGCCTCTACGCCGTGAGCTTTTGAGCTTAATTTAGCCGGTTCCAAAGTCAACTCAAATTGAAGGACATTATGTTTTTTATATAGTATAAATAATAACAAGTGGAATTTGTCTTCTCGGTTTTATGCCTTGTAGCTACCTTCTTAATTACTAGTATTTTCAAGTAAAAACATTGCAACGGAAGGACGGCAGCCATGTAAACCATCAATTGTGCATTTAGGTGCTCCATTCTTAAGTTCTCGCCAAGGTGTTTAGCTATTAACTTTCATGCAAACACAAACAAACAAGTACATTTCAATTTGTGACATCCTTAGATACATCGATCACAACGGTAGCAAATTAAAGCTAGCGTTGGTGGAAAAGTCAAACTATGAAATTATTTGAGAACACAGATTTTCTACTACATAGCCCTTTTTAAATCTTCAAAATCTTCTAGTTAAGACACCTCTGCTTCCTACTACATAGCCCTTTTTATAGCTTAATGATGATGGAACACAGAACACCATTGGATTCTATAAACGCAACTATACTTCTTGTTAACTCATGTACTTATCATTTTGAATCGTTCTTTATTATTTAATATCTTGGATAATTATGAATGCCAACAATTTAATTCTAATGCCCAGTTGCCCACGATAATCAGTATGCGCGCGCGCTTGCGTGTGTAAGTCACATATTTAAGTTACTTAAGCCTCATCATGTGTCATCCTTTCATATGTCAACAGCATTCATCTCATTTCCCTCCACTTGCCACCACAAAATGAAAGATTATGGGGCTGTTTGGATTTAGGCCAAAACTAGCCACGCCACGCACGATTCTGTCACAGTTTGTGGCGCGTCTGCCACACGTTTTGCGTTGCTATCCTGCGGCGTCTCCTATTTGAGGCTGGCAACCTAGCGGCTGTATTTTTCGCTGTGGCAGCCACAACGTGGCGTGGTAAACAGAGTCCGGCAACCAAGCGCACACTACTATTTATAAGTCGCATTTTTTTTTCAGGTGCCGTTTGGCAAATGGGAAATGAAGACTGGGATAGGGATTGGGAAATGGTCTAGTAAATCTGGACTTTTGATTCAGCCATCCAATAAAATCTTAGCCGTTCATTTCCTCAGGAGCTATTTCCCAATCCCAATCCCACCACCCATTTCCCTATTACCAAACAGCACCTCATAGTTATTCGATTGGATTTTTACATAAGTTCCATGTATTTGTTCAAGTATAAAAGACGAGAACGTGAGACCTACTACCTCATTTTTTTTCTAGAACTACTACCTCAGTTCTTTTAATCTACAACGTTGTTTTTGGAAAGCAAATCTATGTCTTGTGTAAATTTGAAATATATTTAATGTATTCAACATCATATATTTAATAATGGAGGGAGTACATACATAATACAGGTGACATGGTTATAACAGCAGCGGTTATACCCCTCTGTCCCTGTGGAAGACCGGTTAATGATATGCATTAATTTGAACAATCCTAATTGAGAGAGAGAGAAAGATCTGGCTAGGCAAAGTGAAGACATTGGACCGCTTTTCTACGAGATATATCATATATTTAGTAAGTGGGTTCCAAGCCAAACCTTAGGTTGGTGTAATTCCGGTTTCTGAGATAGATGATCTTTTTTTTTTTTTTTTGAACTGGAAAGAAACTTCCCTTACTCATGCACCACCAAATCGGCGGCAACCAAGTCACAAATACATGTCGGTAAAACATCCACAACCGGATTGTCTACCACTGAACACTGACATCCCCATGCAGCTAAAGCATGAGCAACACTATTACACTCCCTAGGAGAGAAATTGACAAAGTACTCAACAAAATTCATTCTAAGCACATATTTTAACTCCTTCACCAGACCTCCGGCGCTTGATACATCATACTCATCAGTAGTGACTGCCTGTCTAACTAATAGAGCATCCGTCTCAATAATTACTTTTTGTGCTCCCAAGTCTGCTGCAGCTTGTGCACCTTGGAGGCAGGCAACAATTTCTGCCTGAAAAGAACTCATAAGATGCCTGAAAACAATTTCTGAGAGAGATGATCTACTGTTTAGATAAGATGAAAGCATAAAAGCATGACAATATATAATACAGCGTTAAACCTCTCGTGTTTCCTGCCACTGTACTTACATCTTCTCTGACTTTCCATTCTTTCAAACAACGGGGATTACTTACATCAAAAAGAAAAGGCGAGGATTAATCATTTTTGGGATGTTAGAACCATGATATTGGGTAAGGCAAACCACAACATGCATGCCGATCAAGAACATACCAAGCAGAGAAAAAGAAGGCAGATCAGGAAACGAGGAGGAAAAGATCAGCGTCCATGGAATATGTAGCGGCTATGAATGTGTACGCATATATACAGAACGCGGAGGTAGCAATTCTGAGACTGGTCAGAGCACCCAGCCAAGTCGCATCAGAAGTTTTAACAGCGAGTGCGAGGAAGGTTCTTCATAAAATAGTTTTTTTGGCAGTTCGCGCTGGCGACCAGAAGGTAGCCACGATGAAGTAAAGCGTGTGCGTAGATACAAGAGAGGTACATACACAATCGAGAAGTATAGAAATGAGCTTCCTCTTAGTTTCAGGAAGCTGCTGGGCATTCATATGAAGACGAGTTCCGCCTCTTTTTTCCAATGCAAAAGAAAGTCTTATCGAAGAGAAGGTGCTCTGGAGTTGAGCCAATCACACCCTCCCAAACCTCCGAATAATCTACATGATCAAATTTCCTTATTGGAAATTTTCAATTCGGAACAGAATTTGGAATAAAATTCCTTGAATAGGAAATGATATGAAAGCTTCTCAAATTATTTAAATTACTTCCCATTTTTATAAAATTCAGGAAAACTCTCAAAAATTCTATATTGAGACATGGAACCCAGATAAAATATCAATTTGGCCCACTTTTGTGAAAATTTCGGTCATTTTTAGTTCAATCTCATTTTTGACTATATTTGAATAAATTGTTTCGATCAAAATTTTCAAATCTAATAACTGAAACTTTGTATTGTTTTGCACTAATAGATCATTTGGAAGTGTGATTAGGGTTTGTGAAAATAGGAGATGTTACAATCGCCCAAGCTTCAGCCACCGTGTTGTGCATGGCGACCTGGCCAGCACCTCCCTCGTCATCGACTCATCAAGGTCATCAGGTAGCACAGAGCCTATTGATCCTTTTACTATCCCGATTGTATCCTCTGGATTAGCTTGCTAGGTGGTATTGTCTTTTAGGGTCACGTGGATCATTATGGATATCGCAGTCGAGAAAGGACTCCAGCTGCGTGCCTCTATTGCGCCTGCCCAAGAACAAGTTGTTCTTTTTTTTTTTGAACTGGAAAGAAACTTCCATTACTCATGCACCACCAAATCGGCGGCAACCAAGTCACAAATACATGTCGGTAAAACATCCACAACCGGATTGTCTACCACTGAACACTGACATCCCCATGCAGCTAAAGCATGAGCAACACTATTACACTCCCTAGGAGAGAAATTGACAGAGTACTCAACAAAATTCATTCTAAGCACATATTTTAACTCCTTCACCAGACCTCCGGCGCTTGATACATCATACTCATCAGTAGTGACTGCCTGTCTAACTAATAGAGCATCCGTCTCAATAATTACTTTTTGTGCTCCCAAGTCTGCTGCAGCTTGTGCACCTTGGAGGCAGGCAACAATTTCTGCCTGAAAAGAACTCATAAGATGCCTGAAAACAATTTCTGAGAGAGATGATCTACTGTTTAGATAAGATGAAAGCATAAAAGCATGACAATATATAATACAGCGTTAAACCTCTCGTGTTTCCTGCCACTGTACTTACATCTTCTCTGACTTTCCATTCTTTCAAACAACGGGGATTACTTACATCAAAAAGAAAAGGCGAGGATTAATCATTTTTGGGATGTTAGAACCATGATATTGGGTAAGGCAAACCACAACATGCATGCCGATCAAGAACATACCAAGCAGAGAAAAAGAAGGCAGATCAGGAAACGAGGAGGAAAAGATCAGCGTCCATGGAATATGTAGCGGCTATGAATGTGTACGCATATATACAGAACGCGGAGGTAGCAATTCTGAGACTGGTCAGAGCACCCAGCCAAGTCGCATCAGAAGTTTTAACAGCGAGTGCGAGGAAGGTTCTTCATAAAATAGTTTTTTTGGCAGTTCGCGCTGGCGACCAGAAGGTAGCCACGATGAAGTAAAGCGTGTGCGTAGATACAAGAGAGGTACATACACAATCGAGAAGTATAGAAATGAGCTTCCTCTTAGTTTCAGGAAGCTGCTGGGCATTCATATGAAGACGAGTTCCGCCTCTTTTTTCCAATGCAAAAGAAAGTCTTATCGAAGAGAAGGTGCTCTGAAAACAGCCTGAAAATACAGTGAAATGCCCCTGCTTTTTCCCGGTACCGTCACTCACTACATCTTCTGATACTTTATTCTTTCGTTTGCTTCCTTCCTCCCTTGTGTGAGAAGGGGATTAAACAAAGCTTAGTTTTCAATTTTATCATTTGTGCGTATTCAGAACTACGAAATGAACGCGTCGTGTGACATGACAACAAGTAGACCCCAGGTCTCAAGTCTTGAGGAACGCGTCGAAATCGCAGGGCTGGGCAGCCAAGGATAAAGTCTCTACGCTTCCATGGCTTATACTAAAGGAAAATGCATTGTGTTCATCCACATCACCCTGCTCTCATGGACTTATACTAAAGGAAAATGCATTGTGTTCATCCACAGGTAGACCCCAGATGACGGCTTCCAAGTCCTCGACCTGTCTACATAATTTTTCCTCGTTCACCGCGTAAAAAGGTATCGATCTTCACGGTCTTCCCACTCCATACGCAGTACGCGCAAACGACAAACAATATCAAATTGCTCGCGAGCTTCTACGCGCCATTGATGAACATTTTTTCCTCTCCTTTAGACCACGTACTTTCTTTCTCTTGTCCAGGCAAGTTCTTGGTTCTTCCACAGGTAGAAGACGACACGGTCAGCACATTCATTGAGTTTCCTCAATGTTGGGCTGTTGATAACACGTCTAATTTGGACAAGATATAAACACGCAGACACAATTCTTACAGGGAACAAGAAATGCACACATGGTTATTCTACTCCTATTAGTGCCGGCAGCATTCTCATTCCGTCGGAAGAAAAGATAAGCTGGTTTTCATCCGTTCTCTTGAAACAAGGTGACTCGCATGAATTTGCATGTCTAGAGTTGCTATTATTTTAGCTTTCAATTTATTGTTGGATATGTAGAGATATTTGAGTACTCCGTATAGATAACTTGCACGTCATTCTCATTCTTCAGAGTTGCTCCGGCTAATTTGCTGCAAGTAGTTGTAAATTATTGCAGTCAAATTTACTGCAAGTTTAGCTCTCAGCAAATAAATTCTGTTATTTATAGAATTTTAATTTTTCTGTTCACATTTAAGTATTCCGGACAATATTACTTTAATGGTCTGCTTTGGTGATTAAATTAGCCTCATTTACCAACGTAATTCGAAAAAAATAATGATTTATCAGGTTGATTCAATTTGTGCCATCTACTTGGAGCGCAACCTGCAGTGGAAGATGTTTGAAATCTATTCATACGTAGTTTGCTGCTATTTTCGTATCTTCCTTGATGTTTTCTCACATGCCTAAATATTCAAGAACACACCGATACAAAAGAGTTGCAGTAACCGTTACGAGCTGTGTTTGACTTGGAGTAATTAAAATGTTCAAAGTTTAGCTCTCAGAAAAGAAAAAAGTTAGTTCACGCGATCATGTTCATGGTTACTACGTAGTCTAATACATAACCAGACGGTTGAGGTTGCAACTCTCTGGAGTTGTTTAGGTTTAAGCAAATATCAAAGCTTGCACTTCTGATAAAATTCACTCCAAAATGTTTGTTTAAGGTACTCCTCCTATTGACTCCTCTTCAGTTCGTCATATAAAGTTTGGCAAAGTTTGGCAGAAGATATTACTCGCAAAAGAATTGATCCAATGACTAGAGTATCAACTAAAAAGATGCTAGCTGCTGCTTTTGTAGACAACCTTAATTTTGCGTGACTCCACATTGTCCATCAACTGGTAAAAAGGACACCCGAACACTGACAAAAGGAGTGAAGTTGCTAACATAAATAATGCAGAACTACTTAAGAACCAAACAATCTTATATTATATACACAAAATTCTGGTGTCCTAATATTTTACACAGCTGCACATTAGCCATTACAAAAAACATACAAACAGAAATGCCACATTTGCATCGTATTATGACAACAATGTGCAAGCATGGATACGCTACACAAACTAGGTGCCCGCGGTAGCATCACACCCTGCAGTGTGAAACGAGAGATGGTCACTATGTGACCTGATGATCATGGAATGAAAGAACATCCAGGTTCCTGCTCATGCTCATCATTACACGGCTGTGTCTGGGACGTCGTTGTCCATGCTGGTGGTACCGTGACAGGCGCCCTTAGATGAGGTTGTTCACATTTAAGTATTCCGGACAATATTACTTTAATGGTCTGCTTTGGTGATTAAATTAGCCTCATTTACCAACGTAATTCGAAAAAAATAATGATTTATCAGGTTGATTCAATTTGTGCCATCTACTTGGAGCGCAACCTGCAGTGGAAGATGTTTGAAATCTATTCATACGTAGTTTGCTGCTATTTTCGTATCTTCCTTGATGTTTTCTCACATGCCTAAATATTCAAGAACACACCGATACAAAAGAGTTGCAGTAACCGTTACGAGCTGTGTTTGACTTGGAGTAATTAAAATGTTCAAAGTTTAGCTCTCAGAAAAGAAAAAAGTTAGTTCACGCGATCATGTTCATGGTTACTACGTAGTCTAATACATAACCAGACGGTTGAGGTTGCAACTCTCTGGAGTTGTTTAGGTTTAAGCAAATATCAAAGCTTGCACTTCTGATAAAATTCACTCCAAAATGTTTGTTTAAGGTACTCCTCCTATTGACTCCTCTTCAGTTCGTCATATAAAGTTTGGCAAAGTTTGGCAGAAGATATTACTCGCAAAAGAATTGATCCAATGACTAGAGTATCAACTAAAAAGATGCTAGCTGCTGCTTTTGTAGACAACCTTAATTTTGCGTGACTCCACATTGTCCATCAACTGGTAAAAAGGACACCCGAACACTGACAAAAGGAGTGAAGTTGCTAACATAAATAATGCAGAACTACTTAAGAACCAAACAATCTTATATTATATACACAAAATTCTGGTGTCCTAATATTTTACACAGCTGCACATTAGCCATTACAAAAAACATACAAACAGAAATGCCACATTTGCATCGTATTATGACAACAATGTGCAAGCATGGATACGCTACACAAACTAGGTGCCCGCGGTAGCATCACACCCTGCAGTGTGAAACGAGAGATGGTCACTATGTGACCTGATGATCATGGAATGAAAGAACATCCAGGTTCCTGCTCATGCTCATCATTACACGGCTGTGTCTGGGACGTCGTTGTCCATGCTGGTGGTACCGTGACAGGCGCCCTTAGATGAGGTTGAGGAAGAAGGTGATGTGGTTCAGTGTTCAGTTGAGAAAATATTGAATGTTGATGCCCCAGAGAAGCCGCCCGGTTGGAACCCGTGGGTGCTTGCAAACTGCAAAAACAAATGGACATGCGTGAGTAGGCCTTTTTTAGAAACGGGAAAATATTGATCAATATTCCAGCCTCACAAGGTGTGCATAGCTGATAGTCTACCTATGATAGTTTACATATGCAGGTTTTTACATGCAAGCGGGATTAGGACAAAAAAATCGTCGAAGTAATCGATAGGTGACAGAGCAGGGCGAGCTCTCCTGATTTTACTCACCTCAAATGGGGAAGGTTCAGTCTGGTGTTGAGGATCTTGTTGCGGTACGATGGAACGCGTAACCATTTGCTGCTGACCAAGCAGTGGAGTTCCTGCACCTGTAAAATCGTCGTATCAGAATAAATCAAAATCAGAATTTCTCCTGCAGAAAGCATTTGGGAGTGGGGATACGAGGAAACAAATAGAAACAAGTACTTTTTAGTTGATCTTGAATGTAAATTAAAATACCTGAGTAATAACGCGCGAATGGATCAATGGAGGCAGTGGTCGTGAGGTGGTTTGCATTTGGGTAACTCACTTGAGTTACATGGTTGAACTCATCAGAAGGCAAATCTTGACCTGAACAAATCTGCTCAGGAATGTTGCCTTTCATCACATAAGTGGATGGGATGTCTTCCAATATGTTGCATGCCTGATCTTTTAACTTGTTTGTTACAACCTGAAATCAAATCACCGAAATGTCAAAGTTCAAGGCATTGCTGAACACCTGCTAGGCATGCAAACATCGTCGTGACGTTGATGAGTTTCAGCATGTACCTTCAGATATGAGTCAAAATTTTCAGAAGCGACATAATCACCAAAATACATTGCGCCAACAAGATCATACACGCAATTGAACAAGAGCATCACATTTCCATCTTCACTCAGATACGGTTTAAGTTCCTGCCTGTCTTCGAGAACGTACTCCCTAGCATGCTTGGTCAATTTTGACCAAGAATTATGCTGACTATTCATCTTGAGAACCTGCAAATCAAGAAATGGGGACATCAGAACACAGACCCAACACACAGATCCACAACAAGGACAAACTCAAAAGATGCATGGACTATATTCTTTACTTCGCAGAGATTGTCGGGATCCTTGTTCAAAGCCTTTAGGAAGTCCTCCACTGTGTAGATTTGTGCCTCCTGAAGCCTTTTATGATAATCTCCATTTTTGGAAATCTTCTCTAGGCGATATACATCATCATATAACCTTGGAGGATGACTCTTTTTATTTGCTGAGACAATGAAACAACCTTAGTTCTCGGATCAGATTCAGATTATAAAAATATCCAGTAAAAGCAAAAAAATTTGAACAAAATTCCTGTAACGTACATTCATTCCTGCGATCTAGAACTGTTACAGGCTCCATGATGGCTTCATGAACCCGAATAGCAGTCTTTCCATCCCAGCAAACTCTTGCTGCCACTGTGAACTTCCGGCTGGAAGTCCTGCATGACCCTTCTTTGAAACGGATCTGGCTAAGTTCTACCTCTCCATTGATCAACCGTGCGGACCCTAGCACAAGATCCTTCCCATTCCTTCCTTGCACAATATGCTTGTCAAAGTCCTCTGTTGTCCAGTTCTGCCCGCACTTGTTGGTGAAATCGCCTCGGAGAACCAATATCTCAACTTTTGCTCTTGAAAGCGGGCCAGATGTGATCATCGTGTCACCTTCAAAAATTGCAACTTTGATGCCTGCATTGTCCTCAGTTATTATGTTCTTACCCGTGTAGATAGGGGACCTCAAAACATTCTGGAAACTCAATCGAATGCTTGAGTTTGACCAATCGGCCGCGACATGCTCCTGGTTTGGTTGTACCCTGGAATATATGCATGACCTATATTAGGACAGAAATAGTAACATAATGGTATATTTTGCTAGGCATTTTCTGGATTTTAGGATGCACATTTCTTTGCTTCAACAGAGTAACATGAAAGGGATGATGAGAAATATTTATTCTGTCAAATTGTGGGCTTTTGTTACCTTATGGGCTGATCAGCCCAGCGATTGGAACGCAGACGTGTCAACTGTCTCTGCAATTTTTGGATGATTGTTCTTGTGAGAACAAATTGAATTGATTGCAAACTATTCTGGATAAGAACATCTAACCACTTCATGGCGGAGACCCTCAATCTGCCCCTGAACATTTTCCAGTTTGCTGCGACCAAAGAGAACAAAAATGGAGAAAACCAAACGCGAATTGAGTTCCAACATTTATAGTAAATAATATGCTCTCTGATTACAGGATAAAATAAATTTTGGAAACTAGCGATGGAGGTAAGAATATATTTCTTGAACCAGCTGGAAGGAAATCCAGAAAACAGTGACAAAACTTTGCAGGTCATTTACAGAGAAAAACAATTAAAAGCAAAGAAGGGAAAAAAGTAAACACAGGGAACACAATATTCCACAATATTTGACTATATACATCCGGGTACTATTGACAAACACTACACAACGTTTGCGACGACCGTAGTACTATTGATCTTCCACATGACAAATGCCAGATAGTTTTTTTTTTTTTTATACTTCTGAAAATACAACACATCGTTATAAGAGAGGGATAACCTTACCAAGAAATCATCTCATGATATTTGTGAAGGGCGCGGTCAACATGTCCCTGAACCTGTGAAAGCAGCAGGATCGACCAAATCAGGGGAGACAGGAAAACATGCCAAAGCAGAGGAGCTGTCAGAGGAAACCACTGCTACTACTTATTAGAATTTACATTATGGGTACATGATGATTGCCTAAAGAGAGACCACATTGCCCTTTCTTTGTCGATGATTTTTGCGCTCCTCTCTCCACAAAAGGAGCTTTCTTCAGTTCAGTCAGTACAGGTAGGGTGGAAAGGGGGCAGTTGCTAAACCCCCAATTCAGGCAAAGATTCGGTTTTTAGGGACCTTACCAAATGTGGAAATTGATAGAATCAAAGAAGTTTGCAGAATTAGTTTTTGCAGGGTTGGAAGATTAAACTTAGAACTTACGATGCTGCCGATTTGGGACAAGCTGGCTGTCACCGCAGCCGTGCTGCGCGCGCCCCTGCATAATGTCACATGGACGGATCAAGAAACGCAGGAAAAATACAAAAAAAAAAAGGAATGCAGACAGGTCATAGATGAGGGAGCACTCACACTCGCACCAAGAAGAGCATCACGAGTACAGTCTGGTGCAGCATCCGGCTCCCCGGCGGCTGACGGCCCCTCGCCTCCGACCGACGGCGTCATCTTCCGCTGCTTCGCCGGCGGTCCGGTCATCATCGTCTCTCTCTCTCTGGACTTTGGGGTGAATGGGGTGTAGTAGTCCTCACTCCTCTGCCAAACTCTTCATATATAGAGTGGTCCTCGAGCTCGGAGCTTGGAGCACGCTGCAGTGCCGAGAGAGAGGAGCGGATCGAAGAGGTGTAATGCCAGTTGGAAGCGCGTTAAGGAAGCCTCCCGGTCGCGGAGCGGGCTCAGCTCCGGGAGAGCAGCGGAATCTTGCGCCATTTTTCCTCTCTCCCTCTCTATCTCTCCCCGTCGTCTGAACGGTAGGAGAGAGGAGAGATTGCCGAGGCGACCTTTCCTGGGCCTCCTGGCTCGCTCGCTCGCTCTACTTGTTTTTGGCCAGACGTGCGGCCTGTTTAGGATGGATTGAAAGTTTGAAACATTTCGTATTCTGTGAGTTTTTTTTAATTTTAATCGAATTTTTTATTATATTTTTATTAATAATCGCACGTTTTCAAAAATTGCAAAACTAATCGACCAGTCGCCCATCCT
>LAPY01001001.1:138408-148413 GCA_000970635.1 Eragrostis tef | reverse complement strand
AATAATAAACTATTTTAAACTTCTATAATAATATAAAAATATTTGAAATAATATAGTAAGCCTGGCCGTGCAAATGCGCGGGCGGCCATACCAGTATATCAGATATGTGCAAGTGCGATAACCCTTTGAACTTAGTAAAATTTGTGAAAACGTGAATGTTTTCAAAATCAGAACCAATGAATTTGGCATATATGTTTTATTTGAAATAAATTTGACTTTCGTAATTTCATTCAACACACAGCTGATATTTCACCATCGAATCAGAAATATGCAAACCCATTTTATTTCATTGGCATGAGCCACTATTGGGTACATGAGTAAACTGCTGCGGGAGTATATTGGCCGGTAATCACTTTAGACCTACGCACGCTCAACTCCGCAAAAAGCCTTAAGTGGGTCTCTGACGCATTTGCGTCCTTCTTCCGAGTAAAGAAACTCGACAAACTCGTCTGGCCTGCAAGGATTGTACATTTCAGGATGGTCGCCATCGATGAGCTCGTCCATGGCGCTCACCTCGGCGCCTTCCCTAGACCAGCAGCCAAAAACCACGACGAAACGATCGCGGTTGCTTGGCGTCCTAACACGATGGACGCACGCCGGCAGCCTCCCGTTGGTGACGACCTGAGGTATAGCATACAACGTTTAAAACACACAAAGCTGCGGTGTGAACAGGATGCAATACACGGGATATGAATTATACCCTTAATATTTCTCCAGCCTGATATGTGACTGTGCCTGGCTCGGGCTGGATGAAGTGCCAGCTCCCATCCTTGGTCTGCACCTCCAGACCTTCGACCTCATGCTGCAGGACCATGGTGCTGGTAGTGCGCCGTAGTGCGTCAGCCGAAGGGTGTGGGAGAGCGAGCGGAGGTGCGAGTCGATGTTCTCTTCCCTGACGCCGAGGCTCTCCAGGACCATCTTCTCCACCATCTCCTTCAGTTTCAGGAGGCTCCTTCCAAACTGCAGCATGACGTCCCTGGAAGTGGCCGGACGATGTAACCACCAACGACAGAAAGCAGTCGTCAAAATGAAACGACCAACAATAATTAATTGGGTTGTTACCTGAATTCAGGGTTGCCCCGAGGCCAAAACAGGCTGGTGAAATCGTTGATGTTGCCCTCCTCTGTAGGCTCGTCAACGCTGACGCTGTCCCAGTTACCAGTCCCAAGGTAGCCTCTGAACTTCCCTTTGCTCGAGACGTTCCGCTGCCTGATCTCGACAGGGAGGGCGAAGATCTCCGGCATGGCACGATCGAAGAGCGACCTCTGAAGCTCTGGGTTGAGCACATCATGCGCGATGACGACACAGCCATTTGCCACCAGGGAGGCGGTCACTGCAGCCCGGGCTTCATCCCAACCCGGCGTCCCCAGCCAAAAACCACTACGAAGCGCTCGCGGTTGCTTGGCGTCCTAACACGGTGGACGCACGCCGGCACCCTCCCGTTTGTGACGACCTGATGTATAGCATACAACGTTTAAAACACACAAAGCTGCGGTATGAGCAGGAAAATCTCGATGCAATACACGGGATATAAATTATACCCTTAATATTTCTCCAGCCTGATATGTGACTGTGCCTGGCTCGGGCTGGATGAAGTGCCAGCTCCCATCCTTGGTCTGCACCTCCAGACCTTCGACCTCATGCTGCACGACCATGGTGCTGAAGTTGAAGTCGGTGTGCACCCTCATGGACACACTGTTATCGGCGCCGTCCGGCAGTGCACCATAGTGCGTCAGCCGAAGGGTGTGGGAGAGGGAGCGGAGGTGTGACTCGATGTTCTCTTTCCGGACGCCGAGGCTCTCGAGGACCATCTTCTCCACCATCTCCTTCAGTTTCAGGAGGTCCCTTCCAAACTGCAGCATGACATCTCTGGACGGAGTCACGGACGGTCATGTCCAAAGCCAAGCGTATCAAAATTGAAACCACCAACTAGTAGGATTGTTACCTGAATTCAGGGTTGCCCCGAGGCCAAAACAGGCTGGTGAAATCGTTGATGTTGCCCTCCTCTGTAGGCTCGTCAACGCTGACGCTGTCCCAGTTACCAGTCCCAAGGTAGCCTCTGAACTTCCCTTTGCTCGAGACGTTCCGCTGCCTGATCTCGACAGGGAGGGCGAAGATCTCCGGCATGGCACGATCGAAGAGCGACCTCTGAAGCTCTGGGTTGAGCACATCATGCGCGATGACGACACAGCCATTTGCCACCAGGGAGGCGGTCACTGCAGCCCGGGCTTCATCCCAACCCGGCGTCCCGGGCTCAACGCCGCTCAGGTCCACCTTGCCAATATCCATGAAGTGCTTGTTGCCCTTTAAAGCCTTCGTCGAGAGTGAAAGTATGTTGCTTTGGATAGGCTTGTAAGTTCCTGCCGAAAGTTTGGTTTTATAAGTCCAAAGCAATGCGATTCAGCAAGAATTTGAAGTCCTAAGCTGTAATTGGACATTAAAGTCAGCGGTTTAGCAATAATGTCCCTGTTCATGACGTAAGCACGAGACGTTAATGCTTTCAAACAGAAAATCATTGGCCCTTCTTGTATATTTTGGTGAGGTCAATAGTCCTATTGTGCGCGCAGCATGACCAGCTGATACCGACAAGCCAACAGCAAAGTGTATTCTATTAAAAACACAAAAACTCCCTTCCTGATTGATAATCTAGTTAAGGTGTTCACTGTCTGGGCTCCCAGCTTTCCTCTTCTTTTTTTTTTGTTCAATCAGCACCGTCCTATTATCTGTCATGATGTTTTTTGTCTTCCCTGTCAGGCTTTCTTATTGACTCTTTCTTTTGCACTTCATTTGTCCTCTCTCCTACCGCCGGGGCTACGATTTCGCCTACCGTACTTATTATACAGAGAGCTGATTCCCCCTGTATTCGTAAGCATCAGCAAAATAAACCGACTCAACTGTATTCTAGCGGTAGGGAAAAGATGCCACTCAGAAACATTATTATTTTGCACAATAATCACGTTTTGAACTAGACAGGTGAATCTCTTTTTGCAACGCCGTTCCCCTTATTTGTATTTCTTGTTGATGCCATCCATTTTCAATACAAGCAATACACAAGTTGCGGAACCTTTTTACTCCATCCGTTCTTAAATTGATGTCGTTGTTAAATTTTTCAGCTACGTTTGACTACTTGTCTTATTTTAAATATTAGCTCATATAATTATAAGTTATGTTTCAATTTTTTTAGTGATAAGACAAATCATAACAAAATATATGATAAAATTAAAAATATTTTAAATAAGATGAATGGTCAAATGTAACTCAAAAAGTTAAAGGCGAAGAAAGACTTGTCGAATTGTTTACCGCAACTGAAACACAGTACATAAAAGCAATTTCAACTAAGATGTGCCTTATTTTTCTCTAGGTTGATAGGACCATCCAGAGAGAAGGCACGATCCACTACATTATATCTTCAGGTATCAATACAGACCCTTATATTTCCTTACCTGTGCCAATTCCGTGTGGAAAAATCTATTGTGCTCTACAATCAAAGTGGAACAGAACCGCCCTCTCCAAGTCAATAATATAACAATTATGTTGCAATCGTAAAACCAGATCATCAATCATGAGCAAAGTCGTCCCCTGCAACATAACATATCTTCATATATGAGGATCTGGGGCTGAAAGTTTTTAGTTGCACGACACATAATACTTTTATCAGTAATGGCAATATTTGAAATTGTTTACTTTCCCTCTCACGATGATGTATTGAAAGAAGCTTTTGAGCCTTATAATCAAATAGGAAGACACCATCCCTGTCCAAGTCAACTGCAACAGTGTTGAGTCGCAAACCGACCCCAATAACATCATCATAGAGGACAAAATCATCTATGAAATTAAGCTGTCCAAGTTGCATCCATTTTAATCGAACTAGCCAGCTGTTCATAGAAGGGATGGCATGCTGAGAGATCAATTCAAATAAAAAAAAACTCTGGTGTTTCTCTTCTACGCTTCTCAAGCATCGCCGAAGACCGCACACATATATGAATTTAACGACATGACCAGTTCACAATTCAACACATAACATTTCCGATTTTATGTATCAAGATAACATAAAAAGATCCTAAACAATGGGTTGTGTTCTTGAATTTCAGCAAGAATGAGATCAATAAATCTTGGTACAGAACCTAGCATATCATCAAGGTTGTTGCAAAACGGAAATACACCAAATTTACGCCTAGCTAGCAAGGCATATTTTTTCATAGAATCGATCAGACATATATATACATATGTAAGAAGGCATATTTATTCCATTTGCATCTATTTACATAAAGGTCGATCGATGCATTAGTTATTCTGGTCCCTAGTTTCTCGCACCAGCACTGCCCCTGGATCCTATGACGCTTTGTATGCAGCAGCACTGAAACGGAGTCCAGTAGGAGCCAAAACCCGTGTAACACTGATTCACGCACTACCTTGCAACATGCAAACTTTATGGATATATCACAAAATTAATATGGAATGTAATGCAAAATAATTTCTTGATTCAGGGTTCAAATGTCTGCGTTGACAAAATAATCACTTTCTGTCCAGAAAAAGATTCAAGTAAATTTGAGAATGGATGTTTAGCTTATGATAAGAGCAAAATTTGGTACTGAGAAGTAATTTATCATACAGTGTAGTCTAAGCAACAGTTTCAAAAGTGATCTCATGTCATTTTTATTTAAATTTTTACATAATTAAAAAAATCAGCTTCCATAACTTGACATATTGAGGAGCGGATTATGTAGTTAACATGATGATAATTATTTTCAAAAAAGAGATAGAGAGAGTGCCAAAACCGAAAATTATGGTTCTGGTTTTCCCAATTTTTGGGTAATGCATGATATTTCAGTAAAAAAATACGAAATTTCAGGAAATCTAGGTATTTTGACAATTTTTTGGTAGTAGTTTCAAGCATGAACATATTTTTAACATGTACTCCACGGTCATCTAAACCTAAGATAACTGAATTTGCATTTTAAGGAGCCACGATTATTTCCCTATGAATTTACAAGATCTGAAATGCACCAGTTCTAATATGTTTTCAGTTAAATGGTTTCTTCCTACTTTTCTCATGCATGACAAACGGTCTTCACTCCTTTGCAATGACAATCGGTCTTCGCTCCTTTGCAACAAGAAAACAAAAGATAATCGATCTTCGCCCTTTGGCACAGCGCAGATGGCAGGACAGGGTAAAATGATTCCTGGAGCTAGGCATCTCTTAGAGAGCACCATCTTCGTTGAGGTCAGCTCTGTGGCTGCCGTGGTGGTCAGATTGACGACGAGATGTAGTGTGCTTGGTCTGTATGTCAAAAAATCCACAGCAGGCAGACTTCCTGAATGCATTAATATAACTCCACTGAGACTCCATTTCGACAGGTTGCACTCAAACATGTTGAGTATACTCAGTTAATAAAATTCAAACGGAATTTTTATGATTGGGTATACTTCAAAAGTTGCTTTAATTTATATGAGTTCAACTTAACCTCCAAAAAATCATAAAATTTATTATAATTCGTGGTCTGAATCATATAGTTGGTAAATTATTTTCAGGCTTGTGTTTATGGTAGGAAATTCAGTTGCTTTCCGTTCCTCCCATCCTATTATTCTATCCGACAATTCAAATCCGTACGGATTTTTTTTTTATGAAAAAAATAAAAATCATGCTCATGCAATGCTCTACACGTGCAATGTGTTATTTGGCGCCTAGACCTAGACGACGACGACCGTTCTGGGCTGCAGTAAGTAACTGTGGCATGTCTCTTCAAAATGTATCTTTCATACAGAGACAATACATAACAATCCACTTCTCAGGGCGAAATGAGTTATGGAGCTAGCTGGACGATCATTGTTTCTCCAGACTATAATTGTGTAACCATACTTCTCTGGCGCTGGAGACATTTGACGGAATGTGAGTCATGAAGATTGAATGTCATGCAACCTGTAGCCACTGTGGACACTAGCGGTGCCCATAATTTTTAAAAGACAATGATCTTTGATGCATCAGCCAACAATTTAAATTAAGTAAACTTCAGCTAATATACCTGAGTTCTTTAATCCCATGAAAGATTTTAATTCAGAGGAAGTTTGCGTTGACAGGATGGAGAGCTGACTATTTCAGCTGTATGAAGAGGTCATTTATCCTATAAAGCAAAAGGAGGTCACTTACATCATCCTCCCATGCGTTTGGCCTTCCATGTGCTCAAGAGAAGGCTTCAATGCAAGGTACAGATCAAAAGGTTCAATGTGTTCAGAATTACAGCATCATGGTTTTATATTCGATCTGTAAATTTCTGCAGCAACATCTTCTGTCATCAATTATTGTGCGGCACATTGATTATTAACTTGCATGAGTAAAGATAGACTTCTGCTACCTTAGCTCTCTGTTCCTCGATTATACATCCTTTTCCTGTGCAGTTTTAAAATGACCTGAATCATGCTCGTTTCCATCCAATGAAGCCGTTCATAGTGTCTTCACAATGATGCCATCATCTTTTGGTGAAATTATAAGATTTTACGAAAATGGATCTAACACTAACTGTGGGACACAAGTTGTACAGTTCCTCTCTCCATTGACAATTTGTTACCTGAAATGTTACTATGACCTATGACACTGACAAATTATATTATTCAATTCTACAATATTGCTCCCCTATTTTATAGAGTGTGTTAAGATTTCTTAGCATTCCACATCCATACGTCTGCAAACAATTTTCAGGTTTTAATCTTATGTGATTGTTTATGTTCTTTATGTACCTTCTCTTTTGTTTCGCCAAAGTTTGTGTTCCTATTAGATGATGTCAGGACAACTGGACTGCATGCCTGTATTGTCCATGCAGAACTGGCTAATGATTGTCTATATTTCAAAGAAACATAGCTTTACTTCGAACTTTGAAATCTGAACTCTTATGTTGCTAGCAAGGCATATTTTTGCATAGAACAGATCGAGCAGACATATATAAGAAGGCATATTTATTCGATTATAGCATCTAATTACATAACGATCGATCGATGCGTTAATTATTCCAGAGCCTAGTTTCTCACACCAGCACTGCCCCCGGTGTGTCCTACTACTTCGCTTTGTTTGCAGCAGCACTGAAACGGAGTGCAGTAGGCACCTTCACCAATATAGTGCTGATTGACGCAATATGACTTGCAACATGGAATATTACACCTATGCACATTGTAGCACATATCATGCTCCTCCGACACAGGGGATGATGAGCGGCGGCCGCTGATGTCTACAACATGCATGCCACGCGATACACAGATCAAACAGAAAGTTTAGTCTATTGTTACATAACTGATGAGGACATACAAACAATGATAGTGCTTACTCTTCCCAGCAGCACGGCAGGGCCAGACGTCGTCTGACGTGGCTCCAAGAACCAGGAAACCGACAAGGGTCAAGTACACGATCCAGATGTTCACGTTGCTGTTACGCGGCGCCATCAGACTTTTCTTTTCTTTTCTTTTCTTTTCTTTTCTTTTCTTTTTTTTGTGTAAGGAATAAGAGGACTTGTATATGTATGTCTTCTCATGTTTCGTGTTGGGTGTGTGTATATATAGAAGCACGAGGTATCAATATGCCGTGTCATAATTTTTATTTAATATTTCCGTTCCTATATGGATCTTATCCTACAGCAGTCTTCATATTTTGAGACTAGGAGTTAGAGTCACATGTGTTGTGAGGTACGAACCACACGTAGGATCATATCAATATTGTGTGAGTATCCAATTCACACGTGTTGTCATGTTTTCTTTATTTGTTCAAAAGGAAAATCATTCCTATGGATCATATCCTACAATAATTTTCATATAAATGTGTGTGAGTATCCTGTCCAACGCCGCCATCGTTCGTTGAGTGTGTGCTCTCCAGCGACACGAGCACCGTGCATGTGTGTGTTCCGACGCTTGTACCCTTACGTGTCTTCCACTCTCTCTAATAGAGTATACAGCTGTGTCAGGAGCCGTTATACTAACATATCAGAAAAAAGGTCGAGGCTCCAATGAACCTTTCTCCATGGGGCTGTTCGGCCCAAAAAAATATTATTATCTGTGACTGGTGTGACCTGCAAGCATACAACGTCCCTGGAAATGTGAGCGAAGGTGCGAGTCGGCCCAAATATCTCCGGCCAGGACCATCTTGCGTCGTCGTCTCCTTCAGTTTCAGGATGTTCGTTCCATCCACAGTATGGTTGCTTCCCGGGCTCCACGCCGCTTAGGGTCACCTGGCATCCATGAATTCGAGACGGAAATTGAAAGTATGCTGTTTTGTCTAGCTAGGCTTTTAATTTTTTGGGCGATGATTGGTTCGTATAACTCCACAAGCAACACAATGAGCAAGAACTTCGAATCCAAGGACATGTTCCCTCCGGTCTGAAATTATTACAGCAGGAATTGAACCAGAAATGAACTACAAAAGCTTGTCTGAATGTCAACAAATTAAGTACCGAGGGAGTACTTGGAGATTCGAGTCGGCTGTATAGAAATAATGTGGGTTTTACATATTTGCAAGAGAAAACCATTGGCTCTTTTGTTTACTTCGGTGAGGTCAATAGTCATATTGCATATGCACGGCAGTACCATCTGATACCGAGATGCCTAGCAGCAAAGCACCTCTACAACACTTTCAGTTAACCTATATAACCGAAAATCTCCATCTATGCTGTGACCTGTGAGCTTAGACAATGAACACTCATTCTATTAACACAAGACAACGTCCCTCCCTTTAGATGGATAATCTGCTTACAGCTTTCGATTTGTACTTGTTCTTCTTGGGCAATCTGCACCATCCTATATCTGTTGTGATTTTTATCCCTCTTTCTTTGCCACCTTCTCTCTCCGACTTTTTATTTTGCACTATATCTGTCCTATCTCCTACGGCTGGGGGTAAGACGGCGCTCATCGTATTCATATAGTCAATTGTCGCCATTAGTAGTTGCTCATTTAGCATTAGCAAAGTATACTCACAACTGCATTCTGGAAAAAGGAAAGTGAAGCCACTCAGGAACATCTTTTGACATATGTAGCTGCCGAATGTTCGTTTCCACATAATCACGTTTCTGATTTCAACAGGTAACATCCTTTTGCCACGCCTTTCCCCTGATTTTATTTCCTGGTGTTGATCAGCCCATTTTGAAAGCAATTTATAGAACCTAAAGAAGTTTTTATATTACGTAAGTTTTGCAGCACAAGCAACAAAGAACTTGTCGATGGTTCTGATTAGGAACCTAAAAAATAAAACGTTACTCGTCAACACACCATTCCCACTATTTACAGCGACTGGAAGACAGTAAACAAAGGCAACTTCAGCTACGTCATGTCATAGTTTTCTCTAGGTTAACACGACCGCTCATGTAATACGGCAGAGAGAAGGTACAATCTGCTACATCATATCTTCATATATCAGGATCTGCGGTTGGACATTTAGCACAGTACTTACTACATATCCTTTTGACTTACCTGTCCCAATTCTGCATGGAAGAAGCTTTTGTGCCATATAATGAAAGTAGAAGAGGACATCTCTCTCCAAGTCAATAGCGATTATGTTGAAATCGCATAACAAATCCCAAGCATGACCCATCAGCATCATCATAGGGAGCGAAGTCGTCCCATACACTGTATCATATCTTCATATATCAGGATCTGGGGCTGGAAACTTTGAGTAGCACGGTACATAGTACTTAAACCAGTGATGGCCATCTTGGATATTCTTTAGTTTCCCGTTGCTGATGCTGTATGAAAGAAGCTTATCTGCCTTGTAATCAAAGAGGAAGAGTACATCCCTGTAACGTCCCGCCTCCCCGAGGCCGGGCCCGCTTACGCCTGGCAGCTCTCTTGGACATCAAGACTAACCTCATAGACCAACACATATCTTTTCTGCGTGTTTTGTCCTCACTCGTGCGCACCCGAGAACGACTTCCCGGTCGGTCACCCATCGCTCCAGGCCAAGCACGCTTAACCTCGGAGTTCTTTTCAGATGGGCTTTCGGAAAAGAAGTTGCAACTTGTTGACATGAGTATT
>LAPY01001001.1:123029-136693 GCA_000970635.1 Eragrostis tef | reverse complement strand
GCGCACCCGAGAACGACTTCCCGGTCGGTCACCCATCGCTCCAGGCCAAGCACGCTTAACCTCGGAGTTCTTTTCAGATGGGTTTCTTGAAAAGAAGTTACAACTTGTTGACATGAGTATTTCATCAATCCTATTAAGCCTTGGGTCAGGATGTCACAATCCCTTAAAGTCAACTGCAACAATGCTGTAGTCGCAAAACCAATCCCAAGCATCATCATCATAGTGAACAAAGTCCTCCCTTCCAAATGCATCCCTCATACTGAGACGATACTTAACAACCCACTTGTCAGGATCACAAACAACACGATCATTGTTGCTCCAGACTACAATTGTGCAACCATCCTTCTCTGGTGCTGCATAGTACAATGTCCCAGAAACTTGACAGAGGCAACCGTACCTATCCACGATAGCTTCGAACCTTTGGAGAGGCGACTTAACAGTCCATCGTGAGGGAGGCATGCCAATCCTTACCGTGTCCAACTCCTCCAAGACCAAAAAGTCATGCTCAAATGTACTCATGTACAAGGTTCTATCGATAAATACATGTGGACTTTCAGAAAATTCAATCCCGTCATTCTCAGGATCCCACAAATAATAATCTTCAAGCCACGTCCAATGGAGAGACGAAAACATTTTAACTTTCCTAATACCACGGATACCATCTGCGGAAACCTCATGTGGAAAGTGGCAGACATAGAAGTGTGGTGACCATGATGGATCAAATGCTAACACAGTTTTATAATAAAACTTTTCTGGGTCTCGCTGAGTATCAGGAAGTACTCTCCATTCTTGTGTCGCTGGGTTACACACAATGAAACGGAAAATGTCTGGAGAAGCAGAGTTGCTCCTGTATTCACAGAGGACTAGGCCACTGGAACAGTCAACAAAATTAAGATGCGCATGCTGTGGCAAGAAACTAAGGATCCCATCAATTCTTTCATCCTTTGAGGACAGGCTAAGAAATTGGATAACAGAGTTGCTGTCATCTTGGTAGAAAAAACCTGAAGGAATTTTGGGCAGCTTCTGGCAGTAGTAAGGATCAGATGAGAAAGCGAGCCAGGCTTTGCAGACACATTTGAAGCGACAAAAAGATTTGAATGGCAACCAGGACAGGATTTCCACAACAAGATCATCGGTCAGATTACTGGCAGAACACCTCTTCTTAGACTCCATCTGTTCCCTTAGCTTGCAGGAAGGAAACCAACAAACTGACTGTACAATATAGAAAAATAGTGCTCCCAACCTGAAAACACAGAAATAATGATATAATTCAGATATATGAAACTTGACCTTGGGAACAAATGCAATTTCAGTTCAACTTTGTTCATATGGAGATCATCTTTAGGGATAAAGGATTCCCATATTCAGCAGAATACAAATCCATATGGAATTCTTTATTGGGATAAGGATATAGTAGGTGATGCAGTCATTAAAACACAATTTTCTGAATTTCACTTCAAGCATTCTGTGTGCACGGGCCAGTGTATTCACTTCCCCAAGATTTTCTGAAAATACTGCGCTTCTGAACCATTATATTATACCATTACTATAGATTTCCAATAAATTATGCCACGGTTCTGTATGTGTTTTTTTTTTCCAGAATACTATCGCAGGGCAAGCAAAGCCTATAACTGACAAAGTCCTGTAGTTGAAGAATCAGGGGAAATCCAAGCTTTTTGAAACCTGTAATGTGTATGTGGGTGTTGAAAACACAGAAGGGTAAAGATTATAATTAGAATGCTAGACGTAAATATGCAATGTTTGAAGAATAAAAAAAACAAACAAAAAAACTCTAGATCAGCACATGACCTTATCTTAAAATAAGAGTCCTCATTTAGATTCAGTCGAAGTCTCCAAAATAACAGAATATTCTAGATTAGCACATGAATGTATCTAAGAAGAGTCCTCATTTATATTTCGTTAAGTCCTTAATTGCAATGTCCCAATGGAGAAAGGGGTCGACGGCAAACTCGCTGGCGTCGCGATTAACAACTAGTGGAACCCTTTCACATCTAACATTCGATCGGTTTCGAACCTTTTTTCTCTCTGATGATCTCCTGCAAGCTCCTACAAATTAAGGGTCGATAATTCCTCAATCAGGTACAGGTCATGACAGATTTGGAGGGGGAGTTAATCGAAGATCTTGCTTTAATGGGGAAATGTTAGGGCTTGGATGGTACAAACACATACAGATGAGAGAGAGAGAGAGAGAGAGACCTGAAGAGGACGGGCGCACTAGAATAGCACCACGGCGGATCGACGCTGGCGGCAACGGGGAAAAGATGAGCCTCTTTCTGGAAGCTGTGGCACACGCAAACGCAAGTCACACAACTCACAAGTCACAACGCACCGAGCCTCTTCTCATTTTAGAAGGAACGGTCACGAAGCGCCTGGAAACTTCGGCTTGGTTCCAATCTTTTTTTTTCTTTTTTGCAAGGGACTTGGCTTGGTTCCATTTTGTTGCGATTACCTTCTACTTGCAGGCGTTTCACACGTTTAGGCTCCATGGAGTATCTACTTGCCTGCCTTTTCTCGAGCTAGTAAAATAATTATTTCACATTTTTGTTTTTTAGTTGGTTGGTTATTTTTGATTTAATGTCAATAAAAAACAGTTATAAGGAGTATGTGGTATGCTTAGGGTGTGTTCGTTGTACAGGGTCTAAAATTTAAAGGAATCTAAACAAAAAGAATTTTGTCATTTAAGAGTATTAATTACAAAACTAACTGCAGAGCACCTGGTCTAATTCGCGAGACGAATCTAATGAGGATAGTTAACACGTGATTAGACGATGGTTACTGTAGTAAGATTCTATTTGATTTTAGAGGTCTAAATTTTAGAGTAGAGGATAATGAACGCACCCTTAGTAATTATTACCATCTCTGATTTGGCTTAATCAACAACATATAAATTATTGGAGGGAATAATTGTGGTTTTGATGTTGCCATTTGTTTCGATTTATCATCTTTTGTTGCTAAAGACATTTCAAAGTATTATGAACTTTAACACATAATTAGATCTTTAGACGTAACCACCTTCTGATTAGCATTGTTAAATAATCGCATGTGCCTGCCACACGGGCATATTATTAGTTTGAGATAATTGCATGAATGCCCTACTTTGTACCTTAATTATGAATATACTTTTGTTTTTTTATCTTTGCACAGTTGCTCCTGTTTTGACCAAGTTTGTTGCACCATTACCCCTACTTTGATGGCAAAATCTTATTCTTTTTATCAAAACAGGGGCACAACGATGCAACAACTTGGATGAAAACAAAGGGTAAAATGAGGGCAAACTCATAGTTAACACCCAAAACAGGGGTAAACATGCAAATGCCTCTATTAGTTTTGTCTAGTTTTCAAGACATTGCATTGCTTATAGCTTGGTAAGTGATGGGGCATTGGTTTCACTATGACTTTCCATTAGCACGTTTATAAATTGAAAGTGTGTCTCTATGACTTTCCATTAGCCCTGTTTGTTTACTGTAGTTCTAAAGTTTAGTTCGAAGAATCTTGCTATTTAGAAGTATTAAATAAAGTATAATGACAAAACTTTTTTGCAAATGAGTGCTAATTTATGTGATCTATCTAATGAGCCTAATTAATCTATGTGTATAGCTACAGTGATGCTACAGTAACAATCGTCTAATCGTGGCTTAATCACGACTTAATTACCCTCATTAGATTCGTCTCGTAAATTAGCACAGGGTTTCGTGATTAGTTTTGTAATTATATTTTATTTAATACACTTAAATATCAAGATTCTCCGTTCTAAACTTTAGTCCTAAACGAAACGATAAACTATAAACACTACCTACCATCGTGATTTTCTTGCGTCAATAAGGATGAATGCGAACATTTCTCAGGGAAACAGGAATGCTATCAATCTATTGCTTGTCACTAAAAGTAATGATTCAGTAACTATGATTATAGGCTCATCAGTGTTATTGTTTTTTATCAGCAAATCAATACGTAAACCCAAGTAACCATCACCAGAATAAGAAGTTTTTCCCACTTCCCGGGATGTAGAACATAAGAGAAAACAGCGTAATGGAAAGATGCTTTCGCAGCAGTATGAATAGGGTTTAACATCTATATTTAATCTCACTAAATTTCAAAACAGTCAGTTTCCAATTTTAAAAAAGAATCAAACTCCTCTGAAAAACGTCACCCTACTTTCCATTAGATGGGCTTACCTGCTTGATAATTCATATAGGAAAAATGCAATCGGCAACAAAGAAGTTGAGCAAGGTTCACAGCTGAATTTGTAAACTGCCTCATATTAAAAGATAACGCAACTTATAAGACATGTACAGAAACATAGCATAGCAACATGCAACACTCAAGTGGTCATACAGTACATTGTTCCCAGATTAGCAGCATCTTATGGAACAATGTTTGTTCATACAGATCACAATCACAGCATTGGAAGAAGCCACCTGTTACATCATATCTTCATCATCATACATGTAAGGTTATTTGGGGGATGGGGGAAGCTTCAAGCAGCACACTACATAGTAATAATACCAATGAGTGCTATCTGTAATCTCATTAAGTTTCCCAGTACTGATGCTGTAGGAAAGAAGCCTCTCTGTCTTGTCGTCAGTGAGGAAAAGAACTTCCCTCTTCATGTCGATAGCGATAGTTTCATAATTACAAGTCCAAATATAATCATCTTCATAGTGTACAAAGTCATTCCTTCCAAATGCATCACTCATACTAAGACGATGCTCAATAGTCCACCCATCAGGAATATAATAATCACGACCCTAAACTAGAATTGTTCGACCATCCTCGTCTGCCCCTGCATAGTGCAAGGTCCCCCTTGATTGACCAAGGCAACCTCTGAAGCAATGATCCGCAAAACAGTTGACCCTGTGGAGTGGTAATTCAATTGTCCAATTAGAGGGTGGTCTGCCAATTTGTGCTGTCTCCTCCAACACCCAACCATCACGATCTGTATGCGCATGCAAGTATCCGTCAAGGAAGACATGTGGTCTTTCAGAAACTGCAATTGAGTCATTCTCAGGATCCAACATATTCGGATACACAAGCCACGTGGCATTGCGACATGAAAACATCTCAACTTGGTTCATGTCACCAATAAGATTGCCAGGGCCACGATCATAACGAAAGTTGAAGACACAAAAGTGTGGTGATGTCCCTGGATCGAAGCCCAATTTAAAAGTATAATGAAAAATCTCAGGCTTTCGCTGAGCATCAGGAAGTATTCTCCACTCTCGTGTTGCTGGGTTACACACAATGAGGCGGAAAATGTCTGGAGAAGTTTGGCAGCTCCTGTACTTACAAGGATTAGGCCATGGGAACAATCTACTAGCTTTAGATGTTCATGATCTGGCAAGAAACTAAGAGTTCCATCAATAGCTTCATTGTTTTTGGACAAACTAACAAGTTGGATAGCTTTGCTGTTACGGTCTTGGTAGAAAAAACCAGTAGGAACTTTCGGCAGCTTCTGGCAATAGTAAGGATCTGATGGGAACGCCAACCAGGTCTTGCAGACGCATTTAAAGCGGCAAAAAGATTTGAATGGCAACCGGAAGAGGATAGTCACCACTAGATCATCAGTTAGCTTTGCAGCAGAAGTATCCTCCATAGGTTCCATCATTTTTGTCTTGGGTGTTGCTTATTGGAACCAAAACAGGCAATCAGAATACAGGGGAAGGGATTTCTTCATAGTATTAGAGAACTGGGCTTCATTTTATTAGAATACACAAAAGACATTAATGTACTCCCAACTGAAACTGGGAAATTTAGACAACATTCATAAATATGAAACTGCTACAATGGAAACAAAGCAGTTTCAACACAATTTTCTTGGGAGATATTTTTGGATTGAAGAACTCTTAATTAAGTTCTGTAATATCAAACCCATTTGAATTCTTTATTGGGTAAGATAAATTGGTGATACATCCATCAAAGTTCAAGAAGAAAACAACTAAACAAACATCCAATGGAAATTTTTACCAAAAATAGGGACGTGATTTTATACTGGAGTTTATCAACCAACATACTGCACCAAAAATGGGAAGGGATGCAACATGGCCATTTCATCCTCTTGTAGCAGTTAGCGACAAACTGGAAACAAGCTACAAACGAAAAGCTACCAACTGGCCATTTCATCCATCTTTTGATGAGGACATGACTCGTACAGATACAACTAACACTCATCCAGTTGACACACAACATTCAATCCAGTTGGTGTATCGGTCGCTAAGGCGCATCCTTGCTGGTTGTAGTCGGGCCGTGAACGTCTCTCCCTCTAAATCGAAGTTATCCCCCTTCTCTCACCGAAAGATCCGCTGCAAAACCACCCGTGTCCACATCAGTTGGTAATCAGAGAAAGGTTTATCAGTGAGACTTACCCCGTTTTTCGTTGAATTTTTTTTCTATAGTCCAGAAAAAGCCTAAAAAAAAGTTGATTCGTTTTCCATAAACCTATAGACTTTTTGAGCCTTTTGCTACTGCTACTTAGTTAGGGCTTGTTGAGTTTTTGTTTACTTCGGTTTGTTTCAAGTTGCTGGTCTTAGTTTAGTCCTTTAGAGTTTCGAGTTCTTGTCACGCGCAGTTCGGACTGCGTAACAATTCCAACTTGCGACGGCCACCACGAACACATACGAACTTCGATTCGGGTGTTCTTGTACTTCACGGAAAGGGTATCAAGTCTAGTTTCTGGTGGATCTGGTCTCACATAGATATGTGTTCGGAGTTGTGCGCAGTCGTTGTTTTACTACAGAGTCATTTTGCTGTTATATCCCTGTTCTATCTGAGAAACGTGTGTGATTAATTCTATTCAATTGGTATCCTTTGTTCATATAATCATTTTCTGAGATTGACCAGAAAAAAAGAGAAAAAAAGGAGAAAAAACCAGAAAAGAAAAGAAGACAAAAGAAAAAGGAAGAAAGAAAGGAAAAGGGGCTGATTTTTGTGTTTCTTCGTGTCTTCGGTGTGTGCTTTGTGGCTCCCTTTGTGTCTAGGCTCGCGTCTCTAGCACGGTCTAGGCTAGGACCAGCACGGTACCGTCGTTGAACAATTACTCAGCTTGCTTTTATACTAATGTGGTGCTAGTATTTCCTTGTGCATTACTTTCAGCCCACCTACAGCTCGACATATTCGACTATAGCTTGACAGGTTTGTTGCTGCAGCACCGATACACTTTCTTTCACGATTACTGACTTGTTGGTTGCCATCACCTCCTGTTGAGCAAGGTAAGAACTTGTAAGAGCTTGTTTGAACAAGTTGAGACTGAGGGAATTACACCCCACTGTGTGTGCGTGTTTCTTGTTTTCACCTAATCATGGCAGGTGCGAAGATTTTTGAGACAACCAAAGTATGCCCTCATGTTCTGAACATCTTTCAACACTTGCCTTCATACACTAGTGAGTTTAATCCTAAGGCATATATTGATTGGGAGCTAGCGGTAGATAAAGAATTTAACAAAACAGATTTGTCTGAAGAGAAAAAGGTCAAAGTTGCTTCCATAATTTTAATTGATTATGCTCTGACTTTATGGATGAACTTATGTAGACGTGGTAAAGTTCCTAAAAAATGGAGAGATATGAAAAGAATTTTTAGAGAAAAATTTGTTCCTGATTATTATGTTGATCATATGCTTGCTAAATTACAATGCTTAGAACAAGGTGATAAGTCTATTGAGCTATACTATCATGATCTGAAATCTTGTATATTGCGTTCTGGTTTAGAAGAATGTGAAGAAGCTATTGAGAATAGATTTTTGAAGGGGCTTAAAACTAAAATTTTAAGGACATTCTTGTGCATGAAGTATATGATTCCCTCTCTTGTTTGATTGAACTTGCTTCCAAGACTGAGGTTCAGCTTGCTACTAATTTGAGAGAAGCATCTAAAATTTCACCCTCTTCTCAAGAGGACAATTCTATCGATGTGATGCCTTTTGTTGTGTGTTCTACTATGACTAACTTTGAGCAGAATAGAATGGATTTGGATGCACAACCATCAAAGGAAGAGGGTGATAAAGGTAAAGTTTTGTATGATGAAATCAATCATGAGAATGAAGAGGCACTTGCTCTAACTTTGCCTCCATGTGAATCTGTTGCTTTAGTGCTGAATTTATCCACTACTCATGCTAGTTTAGAGCAATCATTAGTAGATTCTAGTGCTGAATTTCTTTTGTTACAACATGATTATATATTTGCTTGTGACAAAGAAGAGTTGTGTGACCATGCTTCACTTATATCTACAACACAACTAGTTGCTGAATGTGCTTCACTTATATCTGTTGTTAATTATACACATGCTACAATAGCGCGTATTCATTGCATTGGTATTGAGAAAGTGGAGATGCTAATCATATCTTCATTAAATTGTTTAGGTTGTATCGAATTTGATTATTTTTTGTGATCTGAGTAGTTTGGAGAATGAGTTATTTTAGAAATCTAGTTTGCCATGTCTTGATTATTGCTCTTTTCATGCAATTGGCAAATTTGATGAAAACGATAAATATATGGTGCATCGATTATATATTTGTTCAGATGGTGCACAAATGACTGCTGAAGGGTACCAACCATTATCTACGGCTTATTTGCTAGAAAGGGGTTGGTGCATAGCCGTCAACAGGTGAAGAACCAAATAATCATACTAAAAAACACCCACTCTTTCTGGCGAAAGCCATTGTCGATGGCTTATTTGCTAGAAAGGGGTTGGTCTATAGCCGTCAACAGGTGAAGAACCAAATAATCGTACTGAAAAACACCCACTCTTTCTGGCGATACATGCAAGCGCACACAGGGTTGGGGAGGAATCCAGATGGATCTGCTGATGTCGACTCTGAGTTCTAGATGACGAACACATTGGTATACTATTCACTTGAAAGACCGTTGATTTATAGTTATTATTTGAATGAATTGTTGATTTATTTCTTCGATCTTCTAATGCTGCAGAAGAAACCATACCTGAAGAAGTTGCAGTGGGGTCCTCTAGCAAAGGAGTTGCTTGATCAACTTTTCAAAGGGTTCACAGTGGTTGGAAGCATAACCTTTGTGCCGGGAGACGATTATGGTAACAACCTAGAGGAAGCAGATGAAGAGGAGTATCAAGGGACACCTACAAGTTCAAGTAGCCAGAGAAACAAGAGGGCATCTAGCAGCACCACAATAAGCACTTGCATTAATCCACTAAAGAAAAGCAAGAGCCCAATGGTGAAGGACATAGCCACTACCTACAAAGAGTCTGTTGCAGTCAACACTAAGCAATTTCAACAACGTGTGACTGAGAAGGCTGCATTTTCTGTCAAGAGGTGTCAGGAGTTAGCATTTAAGTGTGGTGTTGAGAAAACCGTTGACGATGTCTATGCTATGTCCAAGCTGTTCGAATTAGAGTACCAACAGGAGTTCTTCTGTGGCCAATTAACCATGGGTTACTTCAAGAAATAGTGCAGGGACAACAATTTAGAGTAGCTAGAATCTCTGTGATGAATTTATTATTTATGTTTCTTGAACCTATCATCTGTGGTGAACCTTTTATCTATGTATTGAACTTTTTATCTAATTTTCTTACACTAATTAACGGCTCAAATCTTGTTTTCACTTTATCTGTGGGCTAACACTAATTTGTATTGTTACATGTGTTGAACCAGGAAGAAGATCATGGCCCCATGTTCCAGGAGGAAGAATATAATGCAGGCATCACTAGTGAGGATGAGATTATGTTCATGTGTTGCAATAGTTTGGTGCAATCCGAGAATATGCTCTTGCAACTAATTCCTATCTTCGGTATGTATGCTGACAACTACTTAAGAGAGTCAATGGACAATCTGGTATTGCTTGGGTGATGGATACACTAGCCCGAGATACCCAATGCTATAACATGTTTAGGATGGAGAGACTTTTATTTAACAGGCTGCATAGTACTTTGGTAGAGTCATATGGGTTGAAGTCCACTACAAAAAAATCATCTGTAGAGGCTCCGGCTCTGTTTTTATGAATTGTTGGTGGAAAACAGTCGGTTAGACAGGCAGACAACCGGTTAGGAGGTCTATGGAGACAATAAGCAGGACATTTACCAGAGTTTTGAGATGTGTCCTTAGATTAGCACATGACATAATTGTATCCCAGGATCTAACATTTTCAGAGGTGCACCCAACCTTAGAAAATCCAGCATTCTGGGCACACTTCAACGACTGCACAGGGGCTATAGATAAGACACATGTGAAGGTTGTGCTGGATAAGAGTAAGAGGATTCCATATTTGAACATGCACAATGAAACCATTCAGAATGTGCTTTTTGTTTGTGATTTTCATATGAAATTTACCTTTGTATTGTCGGGATGGCCAGTTTCTGCACATGACATGAGCCTTTTCAAAGATGCTCTGAGTACTTATCAGAAAAAATTTCCCCATCCACCACCAGGTTTGCTACTTGAATTGTCTTATAACAATTTTTATCCAATACCACTTCTTTATCTAATTCTCATTGTGTCCTGCCTTTCATAATATGTAGGGAACTACTATGTGGTTGATGCGGGGTACCCAAACCTGCTGGGGTACCTTTCACCATATAGACGTACAAGGTACCAAGTGGAGTAATGGCACAGGGGACCGCCGCCAAAAGGTATGAAAGAAACCTTGAACCATGCACATGCCAAAGATAGGAATGTCATTAAGCAATCTTTTGGAGTATTGAAGATGAAATTTCAGATTTTGTTGAACATGCCAAGTTTTCCGGTGGACAAGCAAGCTAAAATTATTATAGCTTGTATGGCTATTCATAATTTTATTCAAAATAGTAGACTTGTAGATAGGGAATTTGATGCCTGTGATGCGGATGAAAATTATAACCCAATGCCTAGTTCTTCTGCATCCGCATGGCCACACGACGAACCTCTTGTTGAAGATGTCAACATGAATGCCTTCCGTGATGAGATGGCTCATGCATTGTTTTATGGAGTGTAACTTTTTTTGTTATGCTTTAGTGAGGACTCATATGTCTAAGCGAGACGTGTCATTTGTATGGATAAAATGAAATTTATCGTGTCTTGGATGCTTCATTTGTATACATGATTTGTTTGTGTCATATGAGAGTGAGAGCAGGCCACACAAGAGCCGGCCACACCAAATCCTGTTGCAAAATAAGCTTTAAATGAGCTAAATGATTGAGAAAGTATATTTATTGCCAATCTAACTCTGTCATCCAAACACCTCTTTGGTTAGAGTTAGTTTAGAGATAGAGTTAGAGTTAGTTTGTAGCTCTAACTCTAACCGAGTTGGAGTATCCAAACAGGGCCTATAGTTTTTTGATAGACAAAAAGGTTTTTTGGAGGCAACATGTAATATTCAACACGCCTAAGGCTAGTGAGAAATTGGAGGAGTGGTGGAATGACTCTCTCATGGGTATTGGCAAAAACGAGAAGAAAACAAATGCGGCATTCATAATTTACACAATATGGAATATTTGGAAAGAACGAAACAGGAGCGTTTTCCACCATCAAGAGATGTCGTCACAACAGGTTTTTGGACTCGTCAAAGAAGAAATGAAGCATAGGGACTTGGCCTACGGCCAGCACCAAGCGGAGCAATTCCTTGTTCCCCAGCAAGCCGATCGAGTAGTTGCTTTTGTAATCTATGTAGCAAATAATCATGTAATAAACTAACTCTGTATTTACTTCTTCTTCATTAAATGAAAGAGCAGTGCTTCTGCTCATTTTTTGGATAAAAAGAAAAAAAAGGTTGTGTTCGGCTTCCTTAAAAGGTTGCATATTATACGTATATTAACAAAACCGGGTATATCCAAACTTCCTCAATTCGTCAACCCGTCTCACCGACCTTCCTTAAGCGATTTTAATGAGCAGTTTCATCTTGTATGGTGTAATGAGCCCCACATGTCAGGTGACACGTGATTGTGTCGCTTATTTCCTCCCCCCCCCCTCTCTCTCTCTCTCTGCTCAAGTCATGAGTTCCTCACAACACACACAACACACCTCCGAATCATGATTGATCAATGTCGTCGCTCCAGAGCTGGTGACAGACCATTGATAGCTCGCTCGTTTGGGGTGGCTGTCGACCCAGCACAACTCATCTCGACTTGTTCCAATTCATTAGAATAATGAGCTAAAATTGTAACCACGTAACTCTAGGCTCAATTTGCTCACGAGTTAATCATCCATAAATCTAAGGACTCCTAGATTCGTGAGGTGGGAGAAAGTTGGAAGTCAAAAGAACAAAGTTACCACAATTAGTGCCATGCTCCCACCTCCGATGTGGCCGCTGCACCATCAAGCTCGCAACGACCGTGCTCCCCCTCCACCAGGCACTGGAGCTTGAGATGGTCGCGCTCCACTGTCATCGCGTTGTAAAACTTGCACTGGCTATGCTCCCCCACCGCCTCATCTTCAGCACCGCGTAGTTGTATTGTTGATGAGCCGGTCCCCATCCTTTTGCTTTTGGGCACGCAGATTTTGGTGATGGAGTTAGGAGAGGGGAGGCTCGAAGTAGAGGAGAGGAGACTCCATGCCTCATCAAAATCTACTTTGGCTACCTTGCCACGACCTTGATTGAAATTTTGGGCTGGCCCTTAATTGTGTCTCTACCTTCCACACTTGCGTGGGTGTGCTGTTGTCTCAGGTGTTCTCTTTGCCTCCCCTGCCCACGCCACAGACTGGACCACCTTATGCGCTATCCTGTCACCCTACCTTGTCAAAAGCGGCGACATGGTGGGTTGGTGGCAGGGAGTGGCGGATAGGAGGGTTGGGGAGCGCAGCGACGAGGATGGGCGACAGGGAGTGGTTGCGGAACAGGAGGGAAGAGATAAGGTGCGGGGAGGAACATACATGTATAGGATCACCCCAAATGCTTATATTTGCGGATGAATGAAAACCCCTTCAAATGCTTACATTTGTGGATGGAGGAAGTAGCTCGTTATGACTCAACAAAGCTAAATGTAAAATAAATTATTTTTAATACCTTTTGAAGGGCAAATGAGAGCAACATATGCGTAAAAAGCCAACCTTATTTTTCACCTTAAGTCACGAATGGTAAAAATAACCATCTGTTTTATGAAATTTATCCTGCAAAATATTTGTATTGCCGTTCAAATAGGCACACACACAGATATACATATATAGGGAAAATTCATTCTACTCCCGGGTGTAGTTACTCCTACATTTAAAAAACCACCATGAGTATGTGTATATACATATATATATATATGGAAAGTCCATTCTACTTCCGGGTGTAGTTAATCTCACTTTCAAAAAACCACCACGGGTATGTGTATATACCTATTTATCATTTTGGGTATGTACACATACCCAAAATAAGTTTTCTCAAAGTGATAACAATGAAAAAATGAGTATGTCCACATACCACTTTTAGAAATCAAGTTGTGTACATACTTTTTTCAGAAACCCCAAGTATAAAGAAATACCTCCTAGATTGTGAGATACAAATGTGGAAGTAACTACACCCGGGAGTAGAAAAAAGGCTTTATATATATATATATATAGGCAGAACTATTCTACACCTAACTAACAATTACTGAACATTTTCAATACCGTGGTGCCCTCGGTTCAGTAATTAATGATCATGTTCTTCAATAAAAAATTACTAGGTGTAGAATAACTATTCTACACCCCAAGGTGTTAAATAGCATTCATATATATATATATATATATA
>LAPY01001001.1:100939-117994 GCA_000970635.1 Eragrostis tef | reverse complement strand
ATTATACGAAGTTATACGACGGAAGTAGGGCAAATACATATCCGTAGTGTGGCGGTTGTGGCTATGGTTGCTAGAAGTAGGACACGTCACATTTATATTGTGGTTGTGGCTGCAGCTGCTGGCTGGGGCTGCAACTGCAATATATAGAGATCAAGTGGCCGTATCCTACATGCATCATCATCTATATTTTATTAGAAAAAAAGTTGCCTTCTTTTAATCTAGGCTGTCCATTGTTCGTGCTCGCAACTTTTCTTTTCTTTTTCTTTTTTTACCTTTTGTTCAATCTGCACGAGTTCTGATTTTTGTTTTCTGTTTGCACTGTCAGGCTCTCTCCCTGACCTTTTCTTTCGCACTCTATTTGTCCTATCTCCTACTGCTGGGGCTAATATTTTTAGAAAAGGCGGATGGGGCTAACATGGCGACCACCATATACTCTAAACAAGCTCATCTGTATTCTAGCAGTAGGAAAAGGAAGCCACGCATACACATCATTTGACATCTGTAGCCGTCTAGCCGACGAATGTTATTTTGCACAATAATCACTTTTGAATTAGACAGGTGTTTCTTGGTGATGCTGTCCGTTTTCACAAGTTGCGGAAGGCATCTGTTAACCTCAAGAAATATTTCTGCAACGCATGTTGTGCAACACAAGCAACAAAGAACTTGTCCAAGGTTCTAGTTGGGAACCTAGAGAAACTTTTTACTCCTCAAGGAACTCAACATACCATACCATACCATACCATCTCGTATAACCACTAAGTAAGAGATAATGGATTTGTTCATAGCTGAAAAGTTGTTTGAACTACTGAAAACTCTCCTTGTCGATTTTTCTGCAACCATGGATATGTGGACAGCTAGCAAAAATAAAGCTTCACGGTGCTTGGTGAAGTTTGGTTCTTATAAGTCCAAGCAATTCAATTAGTAACAATCTGGAGTCCTAAGAAATCCTTGGAAAATGATTCTAAAAAAAAGATGCTTGGAAAATTCGAAATCAGCCGTTTAGCAATAATGTTCTTGTTCATCATGTAAGCATGTGACTTTGATGTCTGTTTTATATTGACAAGAGAAATTCATTGGCTCTCTTGTTTGTTTCGGTGAGGTCAATAGTCATATTGTACGCACCGCAGTACCATCAGATACACGCTTTCAGTCAATCTAGATAACCAATATCCCCATCTAAGCTGCAAACACTTGTATTCTATTAACAGAAGATAATCTCCCTTTCTTTAGATGGATAATCCAAACTGTTCATTGTGTGATCTCACAGCTTTCCATTTTTTATTTTCTTTACAGTTTTCGCCCTCTTCCCTGTCACCTCTCTCCCTAACGTTTTGTTTTGCACCGTGGCTCCTTTTGTTTCTGCTTTTGATTGTGGATTCTGAATTCTAAAAAACAAAAACTGAAACAAAGGACTAGCTTGTGAGTCTGGATTCTACCATCTAAACCATAATACACAATCTGCTCAGGACTAGTTTTGGCTGGATGGTGACACAAATATTTACCCATTTCCTATTGTGACCCAATTATAAAGCAAGACTGTGGAATCCAGACAAATAAACACCTTCTAGATTTCATCTTTTAAATTCTAAAATCTCAGATTCTACAATCCACAATCCAAAAGCTGAATTACAAGAATCAAAAGCTGAAGGCAAAAGGGGCATATATATATATATATATATGTCCTATTCTCCTACAGGTGGGGGCTACAGATTGATGACCTTAAGGTTCTGCCTGGGATTGACATGCTCAAGGAAGGGACCTTAATTGGGGTGCAGGTCTGGGATGGTGACATTGACCCATTTGGCGTGTTGAAGCCAGCATGGGTTCAAAAATCAAAATGGTGTACATGGAAAGTCATGGCACAAATTGTATCGTGCTTTGGGATCTTGACAGAAGTGGATTGGGGAACTCTCTTTAAATCATTCTATGAAGAAGCAAGAGTCAAAGTACTGTGTAGAGACCCAACCAAGATACCCAAAAGTAGGATGGTGGAGATGAGACAAAAGATAATATGCTCTATTTTGCTGTTGAGAAGGTGATACAAGAAGAAGGAGAAGGAAGTAACAAAGGAGATGATGATAAACATGATGATGATGACGACGAGGCAGATGACCTTGATGAGCAAGGTGTGACACCCAGGTTTTCCAGCAAAGTAAATTAATTCAAATAAAATACAGTTCCATTTTTCTTTAAATAAAATTTCGCTAAGTTAAATGTGCACCATGCTGTTTGTTTGCATTGTGTGTGAAAAATGAAATTTGAACTCGGTAGCAGTTCGTGTAAGATGGAAAAAGGCAGTCCAGTCTTCCAAAAAAATCCAATCGTCTCTTTCCTTCTTTCTTGAATGCAATCCGTGCCACAATATATGGCAAAACTGCCAAAACTTTCATTGCCGCTAATCAATTCTCTATTGATTCCTCATTAGAGCCTCTCCTCCTTCCATCCTTCAACCAGAACAGCAGCCTGTCTCCTTGTTTCCTCTTCTTGCTCTCCGTTTGCCCAAGAAGAAAACCGGCCGCCGACATCTCCGGTAAGTCGATGTCGTGCCCCTTTATCGTCGTGAGCATCCATGGACCCTGCTGATCCATGCTCTTGCATTGCAGGGCAGCCTGGAGCCTGTGGATCCCGTCCCGTCGTCTTTCTGCCCAGGAGGCGACGATCTCGATGAGCACCGGTGAGCAGCACCGCCATTCTCCGTTGTTGTCGCACCTCTGGTTCGCTTTCCTGCCGTACTGACTTGTCCCTCGGCCAGCACAGGAAAGCCATGGCACCTCGACGAACCAAGGAAGAACTCGCCTCTGAAGCTGCAGTCTAGTCCCTCACAAGTGCTAGCAACCACGACCCACCGTCACCATCACCAGAATGCCCAGAACCACTCTCCGCTGTCGCGACGCCGTAGGTGAGAACTGCAGCCCTTCTCACTTGTTTGCCCTGTCTTTCGTCGACTTTCATAGACTATAGCACATGGTAGCACGTCTTCACGAAGCTTGCAGCCGCCACCATGATGTTGCCCGACCTCATCAGCTTGATATGCTAGGATCGGCAAGGATTAGATTTTACATCACTCGTTTGCTATCACATCATGCAGCGTACTATGTTTCTTATATAAAATATGGTAGCTGCTGTTGATCTCCTCAGTCTCACGCCAATCTTACACAATCTACCATGTTCCCTGTATTTACAAACTGAATTCTGCTAGTCCTGTACGAAACACAGTAAGCCACTTTGTCGTAGCAGAAATTTTCAGAAAAGCCTTGTAACTTCAATCGCTCATATCTTTTTCATACGAACTCCGTTTTGGATGATTCTTGCGCTCATGTGACCTTATGACGTAGGCTTTCTTGTGATATGATTTGTTTTACTACGGTTCTACTGTTAGTTCTGTTTTCTTAGTATGTTTGTTGTTTGCTTGTCGGTACGATGATTTCGCAAACAGATCAAGAGCCAGCAGCGAACCTCTAAGATCAGGTTTTTGAAGAGTTTAGCAGCAACCAGGCAAGTGCGGTTGACCATACTAAACCCATCTTAGGATTTTCTAGTTTATATTTATGAATGCATGTCTTAAATTGGTATCCGATGTTATTGTTTACTAGTTATTTCCTTATCGTTCCTTGAAGCCTGTTGATGAGTAGTACATAGGACTGGGTAGAATTTTGCTAGCTATTGTCGGTGGTCTGGTTCATGGGTTCCTTAATTTGACTAATGTATACTCAACTTTTGCCCAAGAAGAAACCGGGCCGCCGACATCTCCGGTAAGTCGATGTCGTGCCCCTTTATCGTCGTGAGCATCCATGGACCCTGCTGATCCATGCTCTTGCATTGCAGGGCAGCCTGGAGCCTGTGGATCCCGTCCCGTCGTCTTTCTGCCCAGGAGGCGACGATCTCGATGAGCACCGGTGAGCAGCACCGCCATTCTCCGTTGTTGTCGCACCTCTGGTTCGCTTTCCTGCCGTACTGACTTGTCCCTCGGCCAGCACAGGAAAGCCATGGCACCTCGACGAACCAAGGAAGAACTCGCCTCTGAAGCTGCAGTCTAGTCCCTCACAAGTGCTAGCAACCACGACCCACCGTCACCATCACCAGAATGCCCAGAACCACTCTCCGCTGTCGCGACGCCGTAGGTGAGAACTGCAGCCCTTCTCACTTGTTTGCCCTGTCTTTCGTCGACTTTCATAGACTATAGCACATGGTAGCACGTCTTCACGAAGCTTGCAGCCGCCACCATGATGTTGCCCGACCTCATCAGCTTGATATGCTAGGATCGGCAAGGATTAGATTTTACATCACTCGTTTGCTATCACATCATGCAGCGTACTATGTTTCTTATATAAAATATGGTAGCTGCTGTTGATCTCCTCAGTCTCACGCCAATCTTACACAATCTACCATGTTCCCTGTATTTACAAACTGAATTCTGCTAGTCCTGTACGAAACACAGTAAGCCACTTTGTCGTAGCAGAAATTTTCAGAAAAGCCTTGTAACTTCAATCGCTCATATCTTTTTCATACGAACTCCGTTTTGGATGATTCTTGCGCTCATGTGACCTTATGACGTAGGCTTTCTTGTGATATGATTTGTTTTACTACGGTTCTACTGTTAGTTCTGTTTTCTTAGTATGTTTGTTGTTTGCTTGTCGGTACGATGATTTCGCAAACAGATCAAGAGCCAGCAGCGAACCTCTAAGATCAGGTTTTTGAAGAGTTTAGCAGCAACCAGGCAAGTGCGGTTGACCATACTAAACCCATCTTAGGATTTTCTAGTTTATATTTATGAATGCATGTCTTAAATTGGTATCCGATGTTATTGTTTACTAGTTATTTCCTTATCGTTCCTTGAAGCCTGTTGATGAGTAGTACATAGGACTGGGTAGAATTTTGCTAGCTATTGTCGGTGGTCTGGTTCATGGGTTCCTTAATTTGACTAATGTATACTCAACTTAACTCTTGGGATGGTAATGATTTATATATAGATATGGAGATTAGGGAACCTTGACAGGATGGGATGTTTGGTTTGGTACTGTCGTGCACGAGAGTTTGGTTTGTGCTAGTGCCTGCCATAGGTTCTAAAGACCGGTTCATGGAGCATGTAACCTGGCTTAATAGCGCAGCCATGAGGCCTATATGGGTATACCCTGGCTATTTGGATATCCTCTTCTTCTCTGTACACGCCATTCGGATGTTTAGTGGCGCCAGAGGGGACTTCTGCAGCCAAGGTAAAATAGACTCCAATATGCTGTTAGTGATGAAACCTTAGCGGGTGTCTACAGGTTGAGAGGAGCCTTGGAAAGGCCTTGTAGTGTGACCCTGGTTGCACACATCGGAAGTGTGATGCAAAATGGGAAACACGACTCAGGGGAACGTGCGCAAACTCTGCAGAGATATAAACTGTCGTGACAGTCGTGCTCACGGTTAAGAGCGGTCTGGACTTATTCATGATTAGTTGGTGGTTGTGGTCTGGTTGGTTGGTAGTCGGATTGGGAATCCGATGAGCTTCTCCTTGTTGGTTCAGTTGTGTTGCAGAGGTGACACCTAGTAATTAGGATGCTTTGAGTCTAAGATCGTTTGTCTTGCATAGTGCAGTAAACTCGAGTCAAGCCTTTCATGCTTATAGCTAACATGTCTTACTTTTCCACACTTGCTGAGCACTTTACGTACTCATGTGAGCTATTTTCCCCGTTTTGTCATATACTGCTGCTCAGGTGATGGAGGAGAAGCGGAGTACAACGAAGACGACTTCGATCTGGATGCTTTGTACTAGGCTGGCGCTCTCTCAGACAATGCCTGTGGAGATCGAAGACATGCTTCGTTTTATTGCTGCATTTGTAATTTTCTTTTAGACCTATGGGTCCTTATGTATCGAATATTTAACGTTTACTTGGCTTGTAATAATGATATTTTATTATTTGTCGACTATGTGTATGGTTAACTAATCATGGCATACATGTGAAGTACATTCGGTTGTGTTCTTTAAACCGGTTGTGACACAAGAAGATGACAAGGAGAAGAAAATGGATACTGAAAGTTATCTCAAAGATAAGTCTCCAACAAGAGCCAGCAATACTAACACTCAATATAGTGCTAGCAAGTATGGGAAAACCGTGGCAATGGCAATTGAGGTGGACCGGAGTTACCAGGCTATGGGAAATGATCAGCAGGGGACTTTGGACCTGGAATTATCCAATGAAGAAACAACAAAGCAGGTGGGAGGCCTTCCCGTCTCAGGAGAATGTGGAACTGAACAAAAGCAGCTGCCTGCAGTTACTGCAAGATATGGAACTGAATGATTCTGACTCTGAAGTTGATGAAATAATTGAGATGGAACCACCTCCAAAGGAATGGAGAACTCTGAAGGGAAGAAACTTGATGATGGAGCTCAATGTTTGCTCATCAGGAAAACATAAAAAGCTTGAAGAGTAAGGTGTTGCAGACCAATCTAAAACTTTACCAGCAGAGCCAATGCCACAGAAACAACAAGAAGCAAGTCAACTGGGGGCCTGTTTTGGTGGAAAAAAGACCCAAAAGAGGAAGAGAAGATGGAAGAACTATCATGGAAAAAGCCAAAGACCAGAAAATAGTCAGAAATATGGAGAAACCTGCTAAACTAGGTAACTCCTTTGCTATCCTCTCTGATGATGCTTTACTAGATAGAGCAAACACAGTAGGGATTAATCTTGGCTGTGATGCAGAGGAAAGGATGCAAAACATAAATACCACTGTTAACAATGAACATAAATACCATTTGTGGAACAAAACCCTGAGGTCTTACTTCCCACAGATGTTGTTATGCAAAACGATAATTTAGGCTTTGTTTCAAAACCCCATGGCTACCCAGGTAATTCAAAAACCTCAAAATGAGGTCCCACAACAGTCAGATGGAGCAGCTTGGACTGCTGTAGTTAAGAAAAATAGGGGTAGAAAAAAAACATCTATTAATGATAGGAGCATTTTGGAAACATTAGGGGCCCAAATAAGGCTGGGAGAATGCAAAAACTAGCTGACTTTATTAGAAAACATAATCTAGACTTTATGGGTTTGCAGGAAACTAAAAAGGAAAACTTTGATCCTAGTTTTCTGAACTTTGTGGCTGACAATAGGAATTTTGTGTGGAAATGGCTGCCTGCTAGAAAAATTGCTGGTGGTATTCTAGTAGGTTTTGATGATGACTTGTTTGACTTTTTTTTCTTGCAAGTTAAATACTTTTTCTGTATCTGTTATGTTAAGAACAAAAAAGATAACCTGATTTGGCGCCTGATAGTTATTTATGGATCATCTTATGATGAACACAAACAGGAGTTCATTAATGAACTTCATGAAGTTATGGAATCTTGGGAGGGACCTACACTCATTGGAGGGGATTTTAATCTGGTGAGGCGACAGGATGAAAAATCCAATAATCATGTTAACCCTCACTGCACTTTCTGCTTTAATGATTGGGTGAATAAGTTTGGTTTGATTGAATTGAAAATTTCGGATAGAAAATTCACTTGGGCTAATAATCAGGATAACCTGATTATGGCGGCTATAGACAAAATTTTTCCTTCTTCTCAGTGGGAAAGTATGTTCCCTAAGTCTCTTGTTAAGGCCTTACCTAAGTATGGCAGTGATCATGCACCATTGTGCATAGATACTGGGGAGGTGAAAGTAAAAACATACAAGCTTTTTAGATTTGAAAAATGATGGCTGGGTGAGAAAGATTTTGAAATTTTAGTTAAAAGAGTCTAGGATTCCCCTTGTGATGCAAATGACCCTATGGACATTTGGCAACACAAGCTCAGACTATTGAGAAAGAAAATTAAAGCCTGGAGTATTAATGTTTCTGCTGAGAAAAAGAGAAAGAAAAGAGATTTGGTACTAGAGTTTGATATTCTTGATAGGTTTTCTGAAACTAAACACTTAACTGATCAGGACAGAAATAGGATGAGAGAAATTTGTTGGAACTGGACAAAATCTGGCTGATGGAGGAAACAACAGCCAGACAGAGGTCCAGAGATAGACAGGTGCTTTAAGGTGATACGAATACAGGCTCCGTTAGCCTGGGCTGAGATGAGGATAACGAGTCGACGATTGAAGCCCCCAACGTTCTGCCAGACACTGGACAGGGGTAAGCTCTGTAAATGTGTAGAGCCAAGTGTAGTGTGGTGTAGTAGGCACTTGATTTGGCCAATCACTGAAGCACAGCTTTGGGCCCAGGAAGCCCCAAATCCTTGATTTGCCTCTGCCATCCATTGCAGCAGAGCCGTTTCATGAGCGGGGGGGCTAAGCGCAGTTCTTTGAATCAAAGGTTTCATGAAATCGAAATCGATTCTTTTTTAGATATCTGGATAGATGGATGGATCTATCTTTCTATTCAGATATCTTTTGCAAGAAGCCCCAAATCCTTGATTTGGCCAGGAAACAAAGCACAGCTTTGGGCCCAGGAAGCGAAGGGAATGAGCTCGGCTGCTTCTCCTCCGCACTTCTTTATTTTTCCATGCCCCTTCCGCATGTTTCCATGCCATAGCAAATCAGCATAGAAGAAAGAAGTTCATTGCTGAACTTGAGGGTCTCGAGGGCACAGATCTTGAATGTGGCTGTTGATTTTTACAAAAACTTATTTGGGGCTGAACAAAATTTAAATATAAATCTGGATGAAAATTTTTGGGATCATTCAGAAAAAGTAATTGTAGATGAAAATGCCACACTAGATAGCCCAATCACTGAAGAAGAGGTGAAGAAGGTTGTGCTTGATTCGTATGCTGAAGGGGCTCCTGGGCCAGATGGCTTTTCTTTCTTATTTTATCAAAAGTTTTGGGACTTGATAAAATCTGATTTGATGGCAGTAATTCACAGCTTTGAAGCAGGTACCTTAAGTGTGGGTAGATTGAACTATGCCATGGTTACTTTAATTCCTAAAGAACCAGATGCTACAAATCTGAAGAAATTCAGGCCTATCAGCTTACTAATCTGTAGCCTAAAAATCATAACTAGAATTCTGACCATGAGACTTAATCAGGTTTCTGCGAGACTGATCTCACCAAACCAAACAACTTTTATCAAGGGTCGTTTCATTTTAGAGAGTGTGGTGTGTGCTCATGAAGTAATACACTCAGCTCACACTAGTGGTTCTTCAGGTCTAGTTGTAAAATTAGACTATGAAAAATCGTATGACCGTGTGAGCTGGAGCTTTTTAAGTAAAGTCAGAGGCTATTCGGCTAAATGGGTCAGGTGCATTGAAAGCATTGTTAGGACTGGTGAACTTTGCATTAGAATAAATGATACTAACAGTAGTTATTTCAATATTGGAACAAGGAGATCCTTTGTCTCCTTTGCTTTTCAATATTATTGCTGATGTCTTTACTAAAATGTTAGAAAAAGTTGCTCAAGCAGGCTTGATTAAAGGGTTACTTAATGATTTTACACCTGAGGGTGTAACTAGTCTGCAATAAATAGATGACACAGTTCTTTTTTCTAGAAAATGATGTGGAATATGCTACAAATTTAAAGTGGATTTTAAGTTGCTATGAACAAATTTCTGGGATGAAAATTAATTTTCACAAGAGTGACTTGTTAACAATTAATATGGAAGAAGAAGAGGCCAATGTGTTTGCACACATTTTCTGCGGTAAGGAAAATGACTTCCTAATAAAATACTTGGGAGTACCTTTGTTTTAGAAAACTTAGAAAGGAGGACCTGCATCCTGCTATTGACAATTTGATGAAAAGAATTGCGGGGTGGAAGGGGAAGTTACTGTCATATGTGGGTAGACTGGTGCTTTTGAAAGGATGCCTATCCAGTATTCCTATTTACTTATTATCCATCATCAAATTCCCGAAATGGGCTATTGAGATGATTAACTCCTAGCTCTCACATTTTTTTCTGGGATATACCAATGATAAACATAAATACCATCTGGCTAAATGGGGGTTAGTAACCCAGAAAAAGGAGTTTGGGGGTTTTGGCATCTCTGACATTAGTTGTGGTGATCAAGAGGTATCAACTAGATGATGATAAACTTTAGAAAAAGATAGTTGATTCAAAGTACAATACTAACTCTCCTAACATCCTCTGCTGCCGCATAGATGTGGGTTCTCCCTTTTGAAAGGGAGTGACGTGGGCAATACACGCAGCTAGGATGGGTTATATGTGGAAACTTGGGGATGGTAGTAAGGTACGATTCTGGGAAGATCTGGTTAGGCAACTCTAGTCTAGCAATACAATTTTGGATCTTTATATGATTTGCAATTAAAACAATAAAACTATAGAGCAAGTGTGGGATGGTGTTAATTTGAAGCTTACTTTCAGAACAACCGTTACGGAAAGGATGTATAATAAATGGCTTGAGTTGGTAGCTATAGCAGAAACTATTGAGTTGACAGAGGAAGAGGACAGAATGATATGGAAATACAATTCTAATGGGCTGTACAACAATGAGTCCTTGTATTCTATCATAAATTTTTGAGGGGTTCAACCTTTACATGTTTCTGCTATATGGGATCTTAAGATCCCTACTAGGATTCAGGTGTTTTTATGGCAGTGAACCAGAAAACATTGATCATTTGTTCGTCAGATGCGTAGTAGCTGTTCAGATGTGGGGATTCTTATCAGAAATATTGGGGAAAGAGCTAGGCTCTGATTATGAATCGATTGCGCGTTGGTGGATTAGCAACAAGAAGAACACAGTTCTAAACATTGTTTCTTTTGCAGCCTTCTGGTGCATATGGAACTTACAAAATGCTATTTGTTTTCAGGAGAAGAAATGGAGCAGCACGAAGTAAGTGTGGAGAAGAACGCTGGAGACCACTATGCCAAAACACCAGAAACAAGACATCATATCACAGACCCGTAATTAAAACGCGTCTATAATATTAGATTACAGACGCGGGCCAACAAAACACGTCACTAGTGAATTTGTCCATAGCCCCACTTACTCATACACCAGACGCGTCAAGATGAAAACGCGTCTCTGATGCGCCCATCCATCCACCGCAGACGCGGTTTCTCCGTCCGCGTCACTGGCCAACTGCTCACGGACCCGAAATTGTCATTAAATCGGATTAAGTACGCCGCACTGCCCAGGCCCCCAGGCCTCGTCCCCACAGCCTCTCCGCTCCCTTCTCCTCTGAGTCCTCTCCCCCTCCCAGATCCCCACAGGCCACAGCCCCCGCCCAAACCCTAGCATAGTTAACCAAACGCACTAAACATTCCGCAGTGTGGAGGTTTAGGGCCCCTGTGTGTGTTCAACATTTAGTTACTCAGGACTGTAATTCTCTACCTGAGTAATAAAGCTCTCTTTTCATTCGCAAAAAAAAAGCTTCAAGCCACACACTACGTAGTAGAAAAAACAATGAGTGCTATCCTTAATCTCAGTAAATTTTCCAGTACTGATGTTGTATGAAAGAAAGTCTCGTTGTCTTGTCATCAGTGAGGAAAAGAACCTCCCTCTCAATGTCGATAGCAATAATTTCATAATCACAAGCCCCAAATAAATCATCTTCATAGTGAATGAAGTCATCCCTTCCAAATGCATCACTCATACTAAGACGATGCTCAACAGTCCACCCTTCTGGATTATAATAATCATGACTCCAAACTAGAACTGTGCGACCGTCCTCCTCGGCCACTGCATAGTATAATGTCCCCCGATATTAACCAAGGCTACCTCTGAGGCAGTGATCCACAACACAGTCGACACTGTGGAGTGGTAACTTAATTGTCCAATTAGAGGATAGCCTGTCAATTTGTGTTGTCTCCATTTCCTCTAACACCCAAACATCAAGATCTGTGTGTGCATGCAAGTATCCATCAAGGAACACATGTGGTCTTCCACAAACCGATACCGAATGAATCTTAGGATCCAGCATATTCTGATACACATGCCACGTAGCGTTGCGAGACGACAACATCTCAACTTGGTTCCGGCCGAACACAAGATTGCTAGGCCCCGGTCATAGCGAAAGTTGAAGAGACAAAAGTGTGGTGACATTGTTGGATCAAAGCCCAATTTAATAGTAAGTTCCCTTTGCGGTAGTCCCAAACAACAGCGAACCATCTATTTGAGAGATGCAAAAGATGAACTTTTGAACCCATAGGTGCAAGATTTCATCCGTAACTATTTTTTAGAAACTAGCATATAATTATAGCCAGATTTCTCCATAGTTGTTGGGATTTTAGAATGCGGCTTCCCTGTTCCCACGGGTATGTTCCTGCATGTGTTCCCGCCACGTGACGCTCTCCTATTGGCTGGCTTTAATTTGATGGCCCCGCAGACTGGAGCGTCCTCCGTGCGTCTGGACGCCGTTTCGTTTCCGTTTTCGTTGGTCCCACATCGATTAAAAAAGAACAAACCGACTACAGCCAGCCGCATCCGAGCAGGACTCTGCCTCTAGTCTGCTCAAATCCCCACCGCAGGAGCTCTACTCCGCGTAGAAAAAACAATGAGTGCTATCCTTAATCTCAGTAAATTTTCCAGTACTGATGTTGTATGAAAGAAAGTCTCGTTGTCTTGTCATCAGTGAGGAAAAGAACCTCCCTCTCAATGTCGATAGCAATAATTTCATAATCACAAGCCCCAAATAAATCATCTTCATAGTGAATGAAGTCATCCCTTCCAAATGCATCACTCATACTAAGACGATGCTCAACAGTCCACCCTTCTGGATTATAATAATCATGACTCCAAACTAGAACTGTGCGACCGTCCTCCTCGGCCACTGCATAGTATAATGTCCCCCGATATTAACCAAGGCTACCTCTGAGGCAGTGATCCACAACACAGTCGACACTGTGGAGTGGTAACTTAATTGTCCAATTAGAGGATAGCCTGTCAATTTGTGTTGTCTCCATTTCCTCTAACACCCAAACATCAAGATCTGTGTGTGCATGCAAGTATCCATCAAGGAACACATGTGGTCTTCCACAAACCGATACCGAATGAATCTTAGGATCCAGCATATTCTGATACACATGCCACGTAGCGTTGCGAGACGACAACATCTCAACTTGGTTCCGGCCGAACACAAGATTGCTAGGCCCCGGTCATAGCGAAAGTTGAAGAGACAAAAGTGTGGTGACATTGTTGGATCAAAGCCCAATTTAATAGTAAGTTCCCTTTGCGGTAGTCCCAAACAACAGCGAACCATCTATTTGAGAGATGCAAAAGATGAACTTTTGAACCCATAGGTGCAAGATTTCATCCGTAACTATTTTTTAGAAACTAGCATATAATTATAGCCAGATTTCTCCATAGTTGTTGGGATTTTAGAATGCGGCTTCCCTGTTCCCACGGGTATGTTCCTGCATGTGTTCCCGCCACGTGACGCTCTCCTATTGGCTGGCTTTAATTTGATGGCCCCGCAGACTGGAGCGTCCTCCGTGCGTCTGGACGCCGTTTCGTTTCCGTTTTCGTTGGTCCCACATCGATTAAAAAAGAACAAACCGACTACAGCCAGCCGCATCCGAGCAGGACTCTGCCTCTAGTCTGCTCAAATCCCCACCGCAGGAGCTCTACTCCGCCCCGCCGCTCGCGATGGATGCTCCGCCCAGCAGCTTGGTCAGCTCCTCGTCGTCGCTGCAGACGGCAACCTGGAGGCCTCGTTTGGCATGTCGGGAAACGAACACACGTGTGACCTGCACCCCGCGTGGATTGGGTGGATCCTTTCCGCACACCCATTCCACGTTGGTTTGAGAACCACGCGGAGCGCGCGTTTGGCTAATGCCGGTATTAGCGTGGATTGCCATGGTTTGCCCCATGCAGCACCGTACGCCAACCAGAATCGCAACAGGGCACTAAACTAATACCACCATACTATTGTACAATCTTTTGACGACCACAGCAGAAATTATTTATTGAAAAAGAGACATCAAAAGGATGAATCACAGTGATGAATGCTCCCGTATTTGCATCAAATCTTGCAGTCTATTAATAATTCATCAAATACATTTCTGACCAGTTCACATCACATCTCTTGCACTAGTCTCATGTCAGAGTTCCTGACACTACATTTTATCAAGAAATAGGTGACTCGTTTGCTACATGAATCACTTTGATCTTCAAAAAACAGAGAGAAATAACAAGCTGTGACGAAATCAGCTGCTAGCAATTCACAGTTTCACACCTTTCCAATTGCTCCCAGCTTCAAACTAGTCCACTTCTGATTCTGAAAAAGAGACAGATCCCAAAACCCAAATGAATAGACCACAGCAATCCAAGTGATAGAGTCAAGTTGTCATAACACAAAACAATTTTCGGACGGCAAAAAGATGAGCTACCATGCGTACAGATCATTGCACAGTGCAAGTACTAGAACAAGTATTGGTAAATCATCACAAACAAATAAGTACTAGAACAAGTATTGGTAAATCATCACAAACAAATAAGTACTAGAACAAGTATTGGTAAATCATCACAAACAAATAAGTACTAGAACAAGTATTGGTAAATCATCACAAACAAATAAGTACTAGAACAAGTATTGGTAAATCATCACAAACAAATAAGTACTAGAACAAGTATTGGTAAATCATCACAAACAAATAAGTACTAGAACAAGTATTGGTAAATCATCACAAACAAATAAGTACTAGAACAAGTATTGGTAAATCATCACAAACAAATAAGTACTAGAACAAGTGCATGGTTGCAGCTTGCATTAAGTTGATCTTTGGTGACCCTTTTCCAAATATTACTGTAGCTAAGCATCCACATAAAAGGAAAATAAGCACAAACCCATCGTCACCTATAGAAAGAAGCGCTAAAATAACAGAAGTGCACATATAGAAAGAAATGCTAAATTATCACATCATGTTCATAGTTATTACCTCTGGTTACAAAACAAATTACATGAATCATGACTAGTTATGAGAGTGATTCTCCCAGTGCGGCTAGATGTGTGTCTTGGTCTTTTCTCTCTTCTTCTTCTACTACTACTTAACAGATATAAACTAGGTAACAGGAGCAACATTAATTCATCATCATCCTCTTCCCTCCTCCTAATCACAAGCTCCCTTCTCTCCATTCTGCTACAAAGTAACTTAGTAAGGTTAGTATAGCAGTCAACCCTGTTTTACAGCAGAGACATTTACTTTTAGTTGATCCATATACAACCAACCTATATTCTGTTTAAATATGCCTATATGGCTTGTATAAATATTTTGCAGACAAGAATGATATCAATATTTTGTATATATTCAATGTTGTGGCTCACTCTTCACATTATGTTACAGGAACCATTTGGTTACTTAGAAAACCCACAATTCAGGTAGCCGAAAAAAAACAATGGTATTAACCCAACCCTTCAGCTAGGCAAATCAACAATGGTATCAGATACGCAAGAGTTTGAATCGGATTGTAAACCTGAAGCTATGATGTACTAGTGGACAAACATTCAGTATGAGAGACATAAAGGCAGTACAGATCGAGCCTGAACACATGAGCTCACGAGCAACATTGCGTAGATCGACCATGAGCTAGAGAAAGAATACAAGAGTGGAGGGCGTTACCTGGACAATAACGACAGCGTGGTCTACGGCGGCGCCGACGGCTGCAAAGGATTCACAAAAACAAATGGATTCATGAATCAAACCCTAGGGAGAGGGAAAAGAGGGGGAGGAGGAGGGGTGGGAGTGGAGGGGTGGAGGAGGAGGAGGAGGCGGAGGTAAGGCCTCACCGTCGCTGGAAGAAGCGTCGTCGCCGCGGTTCGTCGCCGTCGCAGGCCGGTGAGAAGGAGGGCGACGTCGCCTGTTGGGGAGAGATCGAGAGCGAGATGGAGGAACAGTTTCCCGGCCGTCGATGGAGTTGGTGGATTCCCACGCCGATCGGCGTGGATCGGGCGTGGGTTGGGCCGATCCACGTCCTAGCCAAATGCATATTTTCTTGCAACGGGAATTTCGACCCCGCGTGGGTCGAGATACTCTCCGCAGCGTGGATTGGGCCGGGATCCCGGTCAATACTCGCCAATCCAAAGGAAGCCGGAGGTGGCGCGGCACGATTCGGGCACAGAAGCTCACGATTGTGGCGCCGCCCAGCAGGAAAGAGTTCTACTCGCCGCTTCGCCGGCCATGTGCGCTCTCGGTGTGCGCGAGCGAGTGCACATCGCTGGTCGGCTTTGCACGCTGCCGCCCTTCCCCAGCTCCGGCACTGGGATCCCTTCCGCATGCTCCCCTGCTGATATTCTTTGGTCAGCTCTCCATTTTCTTGTGCTTGTGTCATTAGTTTAGATCCGTACAGGTTTTATTGATGGATGATTGAAGTCTGTTGTATGCATCAGTTTGTTTCATTCTCTAAAGAGGTTGAATCAAGTCATGGGAAAAACTAATAGTATTAGAGACATGCTGCAATTCAATAGAATAATACCAAGACAAAGTTCAGTAAAATCAGTAGTGGAACTATGGTGAGAATTGATAGCCTTGATGAATGTATCAGTAACATACATAATGAAAACTAAAAAGTTCTTGCACTATCGTAAAAAAAAGAGTATGAGATATACACTTAATGAAACATATTGTAGAAGCCTAGGCCTGCACTAAATTGTTTGATTGGCCTATGCTCTTGCAGTCCTTGACTTTGTTGGTGCATTGGCATTGGAGTAACCCAGGATGGCTGCAGTGAAGCACCTACGGAACCATAGTACTCTGGTACGTGCAGTAGATTTTGAGTATTGGGAGTCTCCAAATAACCCTAAACAGAGAAAAATACTGGAAATATAAGGAAGCATGTTGTAGAAAAAAAACTCTGATGCAGTAATTAATGTTTTATAATTATTATACCATCATTGTAGCATCTGTTTGTGGTTGTGCTTAATATGACAGGATACGAGAGTCACACTTCTTTTTCTTCCTACTTTTTGATGATTTGCCGGCTCAGTCTGCACGTCTTGATAATTTGTCGGCTCAGTCTGCACGTCTACCCTGGCTGAGCCCTGATTCAATTGTAGCCAGGGTAATCTCTCAAGTACAACGAATAATGTCTGTTTCTCTAAGAAAACTAGAACTCTACAAAATAGTGGCAGCTACTGAGTTTATGAAGAGACTCACGACCTAGGGTTCAGGACGACCGGGCGGGGGGGGGGGGGCGGCGC
>LAPY01001001.1:81757-94928 GCA_000970635.1 Eragrostis tef | reverse complement strand
TTGAAAATTGCCTCTATTGATAACTCTTACGCTAAGTCGCTTGCTCTTAGTGACTTAGTAAAAGAGTTGCTTGAGGCACTTGGAGCTAAGTATGACGAAGTTCCTGCCAATGTCTCCATGGAGGATGTGAATGAATGGCTTCGTATAAATTTGAGTAATCTTGCTGATGTATGCATAAGCTTTTCTTTCGATGTTGTGATGGTTATGATTCGAGATCTTCTTCATAGCCTCTTCAGCGAAGGCAGTAATGCTAAGGACTTCATTGAGCATCCAGACTTTTCAATGAAGCCTTCTAATTCTTCTCATGACTTTGGAGCTGTCGAAGGCAAATGTTTTAGCCTTATTGATGATTTCTGGTGGAACAGGGTTAAGCGTCTTGTCCCCAACGTCCCTGAAGGTTCTTCTTAGACTCCTTCGATAAGCTGTTGTAGATAGCTTTTGGAAGACCTTCGTTTTGTAACCATTTTTGGGCACCTTTTGATGTAATAGAAGTTGTATCGAAGCTCTTAAAGCTTTATTGCATCAAATATCTTTTGCTCATGTGATTCATGTTCTGCGATGACTTCGAGCTGTGTATAGGGCCTTCGAATTTTCGCAGTTTTTTGCTTGCGCATCTTATCATAACTTGAGATTATTGCTTCTGTTTTTGCCCTTCAATGACCGGATTGGTCATATTATTCGCTATTTGGTAGCCTGAGGCTTTGGGTTATTTAATAGTTTTGTCAACATTCGCGTAGTCTCCTTTTCTTCTTCCGGGCTTCGCTGGTTGCGAAGATAAGATTTTGTTTCGCTATTCAATTTCGCTTGGTTTTTCGGCGAATGATATCTTTGCTTTTCTCGTGGAATTCTTCATAGTTTTTCTTTGACGATGGCTTTTAGCCTTTTTGCTGTTTGTTTCGCTCTGTTTGAGCGAATACAGTTTTTGGTCGGCTTTCTTTTAGCCTTTGGATGGTAATTTTTCTTTCTCATGAGAAATTACCGTTTCGGCTCTTTTGCCATTGGAATCACTTCGCAATTTCTTTGCGAAGGTGAAGAGGTTCTTCTCTGCCTTTCTTGGTGATTTTCAGTTAGAATTTATTTTTCTGCCTTTTCTAGGCGAGTATGAAACATCTGTGTTAATAGCAGGTTATGACGTTGAGAAATTCAGCCTCGAAGCTTTTATCGAAGGTGAATTTGTTTTTTCTGCCCTTCGAGGCGAATTTAAAGCATCTGCGTTAGTAGCAGGTTATCATCATCTTGTCTTGTAGTGTGACAAGGCTTCGTCTTTCATATGTTACAGAGCTCGGCTTCGATGACTTTCCCTCGAAGGCGAATGTCTTTTTCCTGCCTTTTGTGGGCGAATCTGAAGGGTCTCCATTTATAGTAGACTATTATCATCTTGTCTCGTAATGTGACAAGGCTCCATTCTTTTTATGCAGATATTTTTGTAGATGTCTAGAATGTTCCTCCTTGGTGTATATATATACGAGGTATCCTCATCTTCTTTTACTGAGTTCTTCAATCTTGTTACCTCATAGAAGCTTTGTAGGATCGGCTTCCCCGTAGTGTGCGGAAAGAACTTGGTCGCGGCGGACTTAAACGTGGAGATGCTCTTCCGAAAGAGCTCGTGGATCACTTCGAAGAGCTCGACGGTGTTGTGTACAATCGTTCGTTGGTTGAAGCTCCTGTGAAACCAGTTCTCTTGCCGTCGTTCTTCCAATCGTGGTTATCGTCGGTGATGATGAAGGCCCTGAAGATAGGCGACCCAGGCCTTCGCAGCCGACTGGGGTGGCTAATCGGACTCGTAGTAAGACGAAGAAGTAGTTCTTTTGTATTTCTAGTGTTGTTTTTTGCTTCAAATGCTTCTGAATGGTCTTTGGCTTTGTTTTGTATCTTTGTAATGTCATTCTGAATGAATGAATCAGTTTCCGTTTCGTGTCTTGTAATTTATGATGACGTCTTTGTTCTTCGTTTCGTTTCCTTTGTTTGCAAGTAGCCTTTGATGTTGTCGTCTTTCAATGCTGTCTTTTCTTGGTGATATGTGGTCTTGTATGGCTTCGATCTTCTTCTTGTTGGCTTCGATTCGCTGCCTAGAAGCCACAAACCCCGGTAGTTGAGTTGATGTCGTCCGAGGCGAAGCGAGTAGTCGGAGGCTTCCATTCTTGTTGTACTGTTCTTCCCCTCGCAGTCTTTGCTTGGTGATGGTCTTGCTTTCTTTTCATCATGGGTTCGGCCCATGGTGGGCGCCAAATGTTGGGGGATCGAAGGTCTTGAGGTTACGTCGAAGCCTACCAACGAGATGATGATGCTGTTCAGGTTCGATCGAAGGTCATCGAAGGTCGTCTGGACATCAGATCCACCTGGCGAAGCCCTCTTTTGTGGATCAGATTGTATGCCGATGTGTACGAAGCCCTCTCCCCGATCTGGGTCGTAGTCCGATGCGTGCGAAGCCCCCTCTCGGTCCGAGTCGTGGTCCGATGCGTGCGAAGCCCTCCTTCTGGTCCGAAAGTCCCGGTCGAAGGAGTTCACGTCCATGTTCCTTGTGGTTCTTGGTTACGCGAAGTTTTCCTTCGCCCACGATGCTGGGCGAAGGGGTTGAGTGATAAGAGGGAAATTGATGCGGTCCGAATGCTTGTTACTTGGCTCGTGGCCTGAAAAACAGATGATCTTACAAGACCATCTCCTCCTATATTTATAAGGAGGAGAATGATCGTATTTACAACTATGCCATCGGATTCCCCATCACGGCTTTTAGCTTAGTAGTTTTGAATTGAGCGCTGTCCCTGCGCTGTCCGCGCTCTCGTTTCCCCTTCGGTGACATCCGTCCATCCCCGCGCGGATCATGGCGGCTTCGGTTCAGTTTTTGGCTATGCCCTTTGCGTATCTCTTGCTTCTGTCGGTGGTCCATCTTTTTGGTAAGATCGCAGCTAACTTCCCAACAGGGGACTTGGCCCATTTTCTTCTTTTCAGTCCAATAATGTTAAAAATCTTGAAAATCAAAACAAAAATATGACATAGTGGGGACTTAAACCCCCAACTTGTAGCTTTGGAAGCAAGAGACTTACCACTAGACTATTTCATGCTTGTTTGATATGAAACATAAATTATGTTTAATATCGTGTCGTGTCGTGCCATATTGCCCTTTCGGCTTCCCCTCGTCCCATGGCAGACACGAAGGTCGGGTCCGGCTGGTCCAGGCACGAATTTCACCAGCCCGTGCCGTGCTTGGGCTGGACCAAAAATTGGGTGCTTCGTGTTGGCTCGTTTGGCCGGCCCATTTGGCAAGCACTACTCGCCTTGGCCAGCGTCGCCCCCGCCACGCGCTCGACTTGCCATACGCCTTGTCGTGCGTCGCCGTCCACCTCGTCATTGTGGCTAGACCTCGACACAAGCCATTCTCTGCATCGCCGGTGTAGCCCAAACTCGTTGTGCCGTCGTCCGCCTCACCCAGCCTTACGAATGGGCGCGTGGCGGCTACGGCGAGCTGGGACATGCCGCGCGACGCGGTGGCGCCCTTGGCTTGGTCAACACATTGTTTTTTTGAGCCGTTGGTCTCAAAATTGTGTTAAACTAGCCACAATGATGGCCCATTTGATGAAAACCACATAGACATAAAGCAATTGCCTTACCTCTAGCCACAACACCATAGTTTACAAGTATAAATAAAATAGAAATCTATTAAATTTTTTTAGACGGGCCTGTGTGGTCCGACACGATTTGAAAAAAATAACCATGCCCGTCGATTTGACTATTGATTAGCTCATACCGAGCGGGCCTGATTTGTTACCAGGTTCCTCCACCGTTGCTTTGCTGACACTTAGTGATGGCCAAAAAGGCGGCACGGCATGGCCTGGGCTGAAAAAGCACGACCCATTTAATTTTGGGCCGGCACAGTTCGGTTTTAATTTCGTGTCGCGCCATGCCAGCCCGTGTGCTGACCCCGTGGTCCATGGCACTGCATGTTTTGTAGAGTAATCGTGTCGGGCCAGACCATTATGCATGACAACACGTTATAAATGTCAACCTTTTTGGTCAATTTTGAAGAAATTTAGTGTTAATTGATGCAACAATAAGAGTAAGTATGAAAAATAAACCTAGTACCTCAGAGATAAGAAAACACTTATCATTAGGCTAAGACTACTAGGTATATGTAGTAAAACTTAATCATACAGTACCGTACCGCCTATCAAACCGCATCCCCGGCCCATGGCACGGCCCCGAACATTGTGGCAGCCTGGGCACAAAAGTCACTGGGCCATGCCGTGCTTGAGCCAGGCTAAATATTGCTTTGCTTCCTGCCCCGCCCGTTTGACCCGGCCCTTTTGGCCACACTCACCTTCTCAAGCTGCCGTGATTTCTAGTATTCTGTTGCAGTCTGGCTGGGTCTAAGTTTGTTTCGTTAATGTCACCTACGAAATGCAATACACACGAAGGCTGCAAACACGGTTTTTTTTCTTTGGAAACCGGCTGCAAACACGTTACCTATGGGCCTATGGCGGTCGTTTAAGATTCAAATTCCATGTTATCGAATATTATTTTTAATACACAGTACAACTCAGACACTCACAACGCACGCACACTCATTCCTATGAACATACATATGCAAACCCTACCACTATGATCATCTTCAAAGACTGAGTCAGCAAATTCTCGAGATATGTATAAAAAGACTACAAAATATAAAGACTAATTGACAGGTATTTGCACATATAACAGTAATTCTTATTTCAGCTGCTACATAGGCATGGTCCGGCAGCCACAGAATATATCTGCATCAGCTTAAGTCGACACATGGATAGGAACGGTTGGCAGAAGGCATCCGGTGTCTCAGCTTAATTGCACGCATCAATACAATCAATTGCGCACCAAAAGGCCGCAATCTGGGCGACCGCGTCGTCCGAAATATTACGGTCGTCCTTTCGTTCTGTATCGTATGGTATTCTGGCTCCGTCCTTCTGTGTTGTTTGTTCCGCTTGGATGTCCGCTGCCGGGGGTTCTGACGATACGTGATCTCATGGTGGTTTCTGCATGTTTACGTACCTTTTCTTTTTGCGATTGGGTCCTTGTGCGTGTTCCGATCGTCCCTGTTGCCCATGCTGTTTTCGTTCCGTGGTGTTGGCTGGGTCTCTCTTTGTGGATTCGGTATGGGCGTCCTCGTTGGCTTCTTTCGTGCTGCGTTCGTTTCTTAGCGGTGCCTGGGTTCGTTCCGTGATTCCCATGCCCATATCGCTGCGTGCTGTCCTCGTCGTGGTGTTGCCGTGCCCGTATCATTGCATGGCATGGTCGTCGTGCCGTGCCGCGTGCGCTTCAGCGGCGGCCCCGGCCTCTTCCGCCTATAAATACCTGGCCTGCCTGACTGATCATTGCGATCCCCGACCCAGTCGTCGGGCCGGCGGCGAGCCAGTGCGGGTGAGAAGATGCTTGGCTTGGCGCGGACGCGGCGTCCTTCGGCGGCGGACGAGACGCCGCGTCTTCGGGACGACGGTTGGCGGGCGCGACGGGCGCGGCATCGATTGTTGAGTCCTCGGTTGCTAGATTTCTTCAGTATCATGGTGAGTTGATCCCTAACTCCTCGATCCTTATTTGTCTCATAATTTGTCCATTTGCATTCCAATTTTCTGATCCTTGTGAGCAGCGCTGCCGGTGATGGCGACGTGATCTCTATTTGTGCCGTGCGGGTGCTTAGTGGAGTGACGGCTTGGGGTAGTCTCTGCCACTTTGTTGCAGGTCGACGGGAGCGGCGTGCGCGGCACTGCATGCGTCTTCAGTGATAAGGACACGCCTAGCAATGTCCGGAATTGTCCCAATCTTTCACGGTACAGTAAGTAGCAATAGCAATCAATGAGTTAATATCAATAATCTATAGATAGGGCAGCAAATCGACACTAAATTAATCCAACAAATTCAGCAAAGCACACCACAAATTGGTTCTTTACTAGCAATCTCAAATAGCGATAGCACACGATAGATAATAACCGGTTTACAAAAACTTGATGTAATCATAAACCAGCAGTAGATACAAATCTCCAACCCGTGACTTAGCCAAGCACGATTTGGAACCACGAAGTTTCAGCATGTACCCAGGAGAAGGATCACCTGATCACGAACTTCAGCAACCGGCAAGGGATCGACGGCAGCAATCTTCAATCGATAGGTGAGGGCAACGCCTCTAGGGTTCCTTGGAGGACACCACGATCATAAACACAATAAAATTCAACTTTCAGTTACAGGGGCTCTGGCCCTAGGCTATATGGCACGCAGGCCAACCAACACACGGTTCGACTCAACCAACAACTTAAAACAGACTCGGACTCAACACAACCCGACGACTATTTTTAATATTGTAACCGACTCGAAACGAATCTGACAACGGGGCCATATGTGTTGGAAAGATTATGAAATTATCTTTCCATCAAGTACTAATTCACCCCGAACGGACTCTGTATGAGGGATATATGGTATTTCTTGTCCACGCCTGTCTGGCTACACCAAACCGAGTCCGAACTGAATTGGAATTGTCATACCTTGCAATTTCGTGATTGTATTGACATGAGGCCGTGTAGAACTTGATAGGAAAGTATACCACGCCCTTCGAAAAGTCTTGGCCCCCTGGATATGATCCTTAGCTTCCTCAATTTCCACTAACATTGATCCAATCCGAATACTTTGTTTTTCTTTACTCTTCTCCTTGCACTGATCAGCCCCAATAAAACATATTGCATGACAAAAGAGTCAGCAGATGATAGAACCTTGCATTTGTTGTCATGTTTCACAATATGAGTGAATGAACCAAACTGAATGGTTGGATTTTTAACAACACTACCTTCTGAAATAATTCGATGAGCCATGTCCTCATCATTCAGGTCGACAGGCGCGTCTCGCGCGGCAAGAGGCGTGAGCCGGCGGCGGCCGTGTCGCTCCTCCTGTAGCTCTTCCCGATGTACGGCGAGTTGGATTTGCCCGACAAGGAGAGGCTGCCCTGATGGAGCTCCGATAGCCAAATACAGTAAGTGCAGTATCGATGTTCCTTTTCTTTCTTTTTACTGCTATAAGGTATTTGTTGAAATGTTCTGACAAGTTTTAATGAAATGCACCACGGAGGAAGCCTCAACCATCATATCTCATACTGCAAAGATCAAAGTTTATCTTCTATATATAAAAACTTTAGTGATTTGTGGATTCTTGAAACACATCGTACCAGTTATTCAAAATGCAACAGGAACACTTATGTTTGACAGATTGGGCATCTCTTCGTTTTCTTCTTTTGCTGTATATTGGATGCCCAGAATATGGAATTCTTTTTCAGAAGTGATGTGCTGTGAAAACATCAGCTAATTGCACAAATAACTATTGCACCTTGTCACTTGTTCTGATTAAATTTATGCCTCGTAGTCAAGCTCTTTATTGTCCTCCGCAGTGCATGATTAACCTAAAGGATAATGTTCTTACAGTGGGGGTGGTGAGGTTTCGGTGCCCTTCTTGCAAGGTTAGTACATGCTATTTTGAGTCACCTCTTTTACATTTTGTTCTAGCTACAATTCTTTATGATGGCCAACTGAAATAAGCATTCTTAGTCACCTTCCAGATCAATGTTTTTCTCTGAAGGTAGCAAAATAGAGAGATTGGTCCATGGATCTTACAAACTGATCTTGATCTACTCACAGTGAACCTGCACCCCAGTTTCCAAGTCTGAATATTTAGCTAAAAAGGCTAGCAGAAATTCTAGAATATGTGATGATTCCAACAATAAAAACAAGTCCCCCTTTTTTACACAATAAACACTCTAGTTGTGTGTAAACTCTGATCTCTTGAACCCATTTTGTAGTTTCTCGGTACATGTTCAAATTGTGCATGTTTTGCTTGGGGCTGTTGGCTGTGCTGGTCGGTGGCAAGCGGTGGAAAGGGGCTAGGGTGCACGGATCTAAAATGGCTCTGGTGAATTCCAACTTTACTTGGGCTGACCTAGGCAAAACTACTATGGTAATCAAGCATGGCAATCATCTACAGGAAGCAGCAATAGGTGGATATAGATGAGGATGCAGAAGTGGATCGGATGAGATGCGGTGACCAATTGTGGTTTGCAATCAACAGATATAAACTCTGAATGTTGCATGTCATCTCCTGGTACATCTCCAATACTTGCTATTACTCTACTCACATTTTTTATTTTCGTATTAGGGGCTCAAGATTGGATGTAAATCTTGAGAAGCTGTAGATTAATAGTTAGTTGCAGTTGGTGCCTAGCTTGCTTGAATTTTTTGATTTCATATACGCTGGCTGAATGTCACACCCCAAAATTTCTATTTTGGGTTTTGAAGCATTTTTTGTTTAAATTCAAAAGTCTCTAATATAAAATGATTTGTTTTATGTGATGAAAAATGAATTTATAAAACAATATGTTAGATTAAGGATCATATTGGTTGGATAATTCCTTGTTGAACTCTCCCATCTTTTGATATCATTTCCTTTTTAATTTCTCAAGTTTTATCCCACTTTCTGTTTTTCCGTTTTATTTCTCTTGATCCAAAATTCTAAGGTTGTCCTTCATCTATTTTTGAGCCGGCCCAGCTCTTTTCCTTCTTGGTCTGCAGCAAGCCGAGTCCAACAAGTATGAGCCCACCAACCGCATCAATTGGAAAAGGAAATAATCTGCCATAAACATCCTATTCAATACAATTAATATCCTATTTTTCTCTCTTTCCTTCTTTTCTACCACCAACCCACCTCTCCCTACAAATACAGGGCCTCTCCCACCTCCTCTCCACGCCCTCAAACCCACACCACGCCGCCAGGCTGCCGCCGTCGCTCCCTGTCCTCGCGCACAGCCACGCCGTATCCTGTTGGCATCCGCGTTCCCAGCAATCCATCCAACAAAACATCGCCAGAATTTACCAGAGGGTGCGCCATGCATTCCTCAACAAAATATCCAAAATTGGTGGGCTAAGAATTTCTGAAGCCTCCGGGATCTGCATCTCAACAACCGCCTCTCCCTGTTCAGGATCTGTCCAGCGCGAACTATGGTAATGAAATCCCTTTTCCAGCCACTTTGCTCTCTTATCTGTTGTCCCAACCATACCAAATTGTGTTCCATCCAGTTATAGTTCATTCCACAGAAGGGATCCCTTCGTTCTGTTCTTGTGACTCCAGGAACGGGATGCCATCTTCAACTGTCGCTGCACGAACTCATCGTGATTCGACCAATCGATCTCCTTTTCAGGTAAACCCGTGATCAAATCATCATTTCTTTGTCATGTTCCACGACATTAGACATATCACTGTGTAATCCTGTCCCAAAACCTGCAGCCCATCAACGGGAACGTGTTTGTCATTTTCATCGTCTGTGCAGAGCCATCCTGTACAGTTTTCAGAACTACCTTGTTATTTGAATTGCTCATATCTTTTTACTAGTAGCTTCATTTAGGCGATTCTTGCGCCGAAATCTTTATTTCTTTGTTATCTATCCAACCATAGTGTTTTTATGATATGTTTGTACTGTTTGGTGTACTGTATTTATTTGTTTGTGCCTTTTTTTATCGGTAATTTACTCGAATGGATGATGACGTGGAGAAGCGAACGAGAACCATCAAGAGAATGATCTGGGCCTTGGAAGATTCTGAGCAGTAGCAATGGTGTTAAGGCAAGTGTACTTGACGTATTTTGATCCTATGTCTTTCTCCATCTAGTTTGTCATGCATTGCGTTTAATTTGAATCCTATATGTCATTATCTTGTTCCTTATTATTCCGTGTCGCTTGTATGGGTAGTGTCTACGTTATGGGTAGATTTATGTTTAGACCTGCTGCATGTTTTGGGTGGGAAGTGAAGGGTCCTTAATTTGACTAATAATTTATGCAACTAAAGTGGATGGTAATGGTTAGCAACATGGTGATTAGGAATCTAGGCAGGACGGTTGGTTTGGTATGGTGCCGGCGTGCACGAGATTATGGTATGTGCTAGTTTTCTGCTTAGATCCTTAGAACCGGTTCATGGAGCATGTAATCCGGCATATCCGCGCCATCACAAGACTGCGATGGGAGCAGCTTGGCCAATTAATTAGACGTCTCCTTACCTTGTGTGCACCATTCGATGGTTTAGTGGCGCCAGAGGAGGGCTTTTGCAGGGAAGGTAAAATGGACTCTAATATGCTGTTAGCGGTGGAACCTTAGCGGGTGCATGCACGCTGTGTAAAGGCCTCGTAGTGATCTCCTGGCCGCACATCATAGGAAGTGTGCAGTGGCATAATGGAGGTTTTAGTCACCGACGGGTGACGAAATCACGACTTGTGGGTAAAGTGGTGCAACCTCTGCAGAGTGTAAAACTGTCTTGACAGCCATGCTCACGGTCACGAGCAAGACTGAACTTATTCATGATTAGATGATGGTGGTTTGGTTGGTTGGTAGTCGGGTGGTGGGAACTCGATGAGTCTTGGTAGCCAGGTGGTGGGAACTTGGTCAGCTGTTGTTTGTTGGTCTTGGGGGGTTTGTCATCACACTTAGTAATTATAGGCGCTTTATGTCATAGTTGTATGTGCTTTTCTGCAATTAACCCTTTATTAGCCTTTCTTTCATATAAGCCCTCATATCGTAATTTTCTATACTTGCGGAGTACGACATGTACTCACGCTTGCTTTTTCTTTCATTTTTGTCAAATGCTGCTCAGAGAACGAAGATGGAGTTAGAAGGTCGCGTTGCCGCCAGTCGATTGCCTGTGGAGCGCCCTGGAGCTTTCTTCCGCTGTTGTGACTCTGGTTTTTTTAATAAAGTTGTTTTATTCGCTATAGAACTGCATATCACTATATTTGTCGCTACATGTATGATAAAACAGATCCTGGCATACATGTAGAATGCGTTCGATTTATGTATATAACTTATTCATGATTAGATGATGGTGGTTTGGTTGGTTGGTAGTCGGGTGGTGGGAACTCGATGAGTCTTGGTAGCCAGGTGGTGGGAACTTGGTCAGCTGTTGTTTGTTGGTCTTGGGGGGTTTGTCATCACACTTAGTAATTATAGGCGCTTTATGTCATAGTTGTATGTGCTTTTCTGCAATTAACCCTTTATTAGCCTTTCTTTCATATAAGCCCTCATATCGTAATTTTCTATACTTGCGGAGTACGACATGTACTCACGCTTGCTTTTTCTTTCATTTTTGTCAAATGCTGCTCAGAGAACGAAGATGGAGTTAGAAGGTCGCGTTGCCGCCAGTCGATTGCCTGTGGAGCGCCCTGGAGCTTTCTTCCGCTGTTGTGACTCTGGTTTTTTTAATAAAGTTGTTTTATTCGCTATAGAACTGCATATCACTATATTTGTCGCTACATGTATGATAAAACAGATCCTGGCATACATGTAGAATGCGTTCGATTTATGTATATAAAAATTAGGTGTGACACTGAACTTAAGTGTCCATCTGAATTTTACAATGACAAGTCTTTACACTGCAGGAAAAGAAAAAGGTTGTCAACCTTTTAAGTGCTCATCTTTCATAGGATTAATTGTCTTCTTATATTTGGATTGAACAAAGAAGAAAACTAATGTACAGCCACAACACTTTACTACCTATGTTGCACATTGAAATTGGTTTTCAAATTGTTTTTTCAGCTTGTGAAGTCCGTACAATCCAGATGATGTGGAGTATGCATTGAGTTTCAGTGGAGAAAAATGCATATGAAATAAACATTGCCTTAGGTATTTGCATTGTTTGCTCTGCTATGTACTTCACATCACAGCTGAAAAATGTGTATTTTAGTCTTTAATTGATCAGGAGTTTCCAAAGTTAAAATTTGTTTCATTACTTATATTCTAATGATTTTCACTTGTTTGCCAATAACAACTATGAATATATCTAAGCTATTGAATTTGAATATCAACAAAGTGCACACATAGGCTATATTCATAACCCTGCACCTGTTTTGTGTTTTGATCAGTGTACTAAATTGATGGAAATACATTGACATTGCAGTGCAATCACAACTTGAGAATGATGAAGAGTATAGTTTGGTTTACGACCCCTTAATAAACAGGCTGCTAACACTACCTTGCTGAATGACCATGGTATGTTCACTTGTATTTCTTTAATTTTCAACAATCCAGGTTCATGAGGATTGCATTGCATAAAAAAAATGCTGCTAATGCCTTAATCTAATTAGCTGCTGCTCTGGTGAACTTTTTAATTCTATTACTCCACATATTTAGTAAAGGTAACCGACTATTCCAACGTTCTATTGTATCTTATTTGTTTCTTTTGGCATCCTTTATAATCCTTGTATTTTATTTGAAGGTTTTACAACCCTTCTATTTTCTTTTATATTATTTATCTATTTAATGTCGCATAGGTTGTGTCAGATCAGACGGTGACCATTGCTGGTGTCCTGGGTATTGCTGTACACCCAAGTAATCTTTTCCTTTGATTTGGGTGAAGTTAGTGACAGGTACTGTGATTTATATATCAATGATCTTTTATTGTGAGGTTCATCAAGGTTAATGAATGAAGTATAATTCGCCACGATTAAATTTGTGCTGGTTACTTTCAATTTCCCCCCATTATCATCATGTGAGCATGGCTTATACTAGGAATCTTACAGATGATAACTAATTTGCAAAAAATTATCTTTCCAAGAACACCAACAGAGAAACATCAATAACTACATTTTGTGTGCATCCCTTCACTTGAAAACGTCTGGCTGCTAGCATTGAGATAAGCGCTGAAAGGGGTAATGTTTAAGTTACTATTGTCAAATGAGCTACATGTCCAATATCTCATGCAATGTGGCCATTCTGATTGGAATTGTAGAGTTTTATAAACTCTTCAATGAAACAGCATACTTGTTTCGGAGAAATCGGGTCCATACATAGCTTATTTATCTATGTTCTTAAACTTACATTAGGATATTCCTTTTGATGGAAGCTCTCATGAATTTTGTCGGCGGTGTTTACTAATGATCCAATTTCAGTTTGAATTTTGGAAACCAAGTGGTGCCCCTCCATTAATATGCCATTTATTGCATAGTAGTTTGAGTGAAATTTATTATATTCTGATCTTGTTTTCGAACACAGTGACACAGCAGAGTCTTCTTCTGTTTAAAACAATCAGTAAGGAGGTACCATAACCAGCAGATGCGCTTGGTTTCCTATTACAAGTAAAAATAGAAGGTTGAATTCTTCATATGGAAGAGATCAGACAAGCCTTTTTTTTGT
>LAPY01001001.1:69344-80300 GCA_000970635.1 Eragrostis tef | reverse complement strand
AAGTTAAGTCAGTTCAAATGTTGTCACACCCCAAAATTTCTATTTCGGGATGTAAAGCATTTTTGCTAGTTTTTGTTTTATTAAATAAAAAGAATTTGTTTTATGTGATGAAAAATGAATTTATAAAATATTATGTTAGGTTAAGGATTTTATTGGTTGGATAATTCCTTCTTAAATTTTCTAATTTCCATTTCTCAAGTTTTATTCCTCGCTTTCTCTTTTTCCTTTTTATTTCTCTTGATCCGAAATTCCTTGGTTGTCCTTCATCTATTTCCGAGTCGGTCCAATTCCTTTTCTTCCTTGTCCGCTGCCGTCCGCGCCCATAAAGTATCAGCCCACCAACCACACGCATTCAAAAAGGAAATAAAATAAGCATTAAACATCTAATTAATGCATTAACTTTATTTTTTCTCTCTTTCCTTGCATTTCTCCACCAACCCCACCTTCTCCTATATGTACCAGAACCTCCCCCACGTCCTCCCACCTTCCACAAAACCTATCACGCCGCCAGGCTGCCGCCATGCCCCGCCGCTCTCGCGTCCAGCCATGCTGCCGTCAATTGGCATTAGCGTTCCCGATGATCCAGCCAACCAAATACCACCAAATGTCACCAGAAAGTGCGCCATGCGTTCCTCTACAACATATCCAAAGAATACGTCGAGGGGTGACCTGAATCGACGGGGATCTGAGTTGCAATGACGACTTCTCCTAGTCCTTGATCTGTCCAGCATGCGCGACGGTAATTCTCTCCATGTTCTGTCAAACCTGTTGACCTTAATGATGCAATTCCCACGCCATGGTGTGCTCATTCAAGTTTCTCCATTATTGCCGAAGGATTCATCCCGATCCGTTCCCGTTCCTCCAGGAACGCGATGCCACCAACAACTACCACAGAACGACCTCATCGCGATCCAACCAATCGATCTCCTTTTCAGGTGAGCCCAAGGACAAATAATCATGTCTCTGTCGTGTTCCACACCATTAGACATACCACTGTGCAAACCATGTCCCAAAAAAGGCACCCAATTGACGGAAACACGTTCGTATATTTCATTGTCTGTACACAGCCGTCCTGTACAATTTTCAGAATTACCTTGTTACTTGAATTGCTCATAACTTTTTATCAATAGCTCCGATTTAGGCAATTCTTGCGCCTAAATCTTCATTTCTTTGTTATCTATCCAACCATAAAGTTTTTATGATATGTCTGTACTGTTAGGTGTACTGTATTGATTTGTTTGTGCTCATGCTTGCTTTTTTCTTCATTTTTGTCAAATGCTGCTCAGAGAGTGAAGGTGGTGATAGAAGTTCGCGTTGCCGCCAGTCGATTGCCTATGCAGCGCCCTGGAGCTTTCTTCTGCTGTTGTGCTTTTACTCTGGTTTGTTTTTAATAAAGATGTTTTATTCGCTATAGAACTGCATATCAATATATTTGTCACTACATGTATGATAAAACAGATCCTGACATAGATGTAGAATGCATTTGATTTATGTATATAAAAATCAGGTGTCACAAACGTGCCACATTAAACGGCAGTGGTGGGTAATTTTCTCTTCTTATTTTCTCGGATTAACGTGAGAATTTCTAGCATTTTAGAGCGAACATGGTGGTTCTTTTTCAACGTCAAATATATATATATATATTTATATATATATATATATAATAGAGGAGATCGACAAACTGAGACTCCATCTGTTTCAACACTATGGGCTGGTCTTTTCTGTAATGTTGTACATGTTTTATAATTTACTGATAAGGCTGGTCTTTTGTATACTGATAAGACTGATTCATCTGGTGATCATCACATGTACACTCTCGCTTACAGAACTTGTGATAAAGTAGAGAATTTCGCACAAGATTTTAGTTACCATTGGAGGCAAACAATTTTTTAATGCACAATGTTCAGTTACACTTTGAGCGTCAGCACGGCCATTTAAAATCCTTTGCGATTGCTTAAGAAAACATATACCACACACTGGTTTGGTGTTGCTACATAATCCGATTTTCAGTTGAATTGTTTTCCAAGATAGAAGGTCAAACAATTCAAACAAAATATTGATAATAAATAAATATATCGGCTAGAAAAAAGCGGCAGCCCATCCTTACTATGACGCTTGAAACAAATTAGTGTGATGGCTCCTTTAGTGTACGCAATGTTCGAATCCAGTTCAAAGTCTCCACTGTGTCACTCTAAATAAACTAGCATGCTAGTATTAAGTTACAGATTGGTCTGGATGATAAAAGAACCTCTCCCCTTCGGTTTTACACGGATAAATACAACATCAAAAGTCAATACACAGTTCACGAAAGAGTGGCGCGCCACAGCTTCTAGTGGGTGTTAAAGGTTGGTGGCGGAAGGCGTCTGGTATTGCTGCGCATATTGAGGCGGAAGGCATCCGGTGTTGCTGCGCATGTTGAGGAGCTCATACAAGAGATCTCTCCGTAGTTCATCAATCTGCATATACAAAGTAATTCAGCGCGTCAAATTTGGCATATAAAATGTAGAATTAGCAGACTTAGGGACTGTTTGGCAGATCTTATAGTGACTTCAGCTTCTTTGCAGCTCATACTGTGTTTTTTTTTTTTTTGAACGGGTTGCTTCCATTAACACTGTATGGACATTGTTCACTGCAGTGAGCTAAGGAATAGACAAACTGAGCAGAAGCCAAAGCCACCATGGTATACCAAAACGAGATACTAATAAATGAATAATCGGGCTGTGCTCGCTTACCTTGGGTACTGTCTTCACGTTCTGGCCATCGAACGCTCTTGCGAAGTGGAGCATGTACATTCCTGAGTTATATCTCCTGCATGCGAATTCACACCATCATTTGTTCGCAGAGATGCATATTCGGTTGTAGGTACCAGGTTATGCTTCTTGTTTGCACTTATTAAGCGTGCTAGGTTATCCCTAACTAGTCTTAAAGTCATTGGCTTCAATCATATATTCCATTTTTTTAGTATACAACGGTACTAACTTGGTGAAACCATTCATACACCAATATATGCCAATGAACTGCATTTCGACATGCCAATGTCCAGTTGACAGATTTAAAATGAGGGTATCTAGTGGATAAAGCCTTGATTATTGTTACAGACTAAATACTTACTCCTCGATGTTAGAAGAAAATTTTCAGGGATTTGTGAAGCTGACACCTAACTTTTATGTAAAATTTGAGCATAAATATGCTATAAACATGTCAGAATGGCTACCAAATAAGGTATTATTTAGTGCCATTACATGTACAAACAATATATATAATTGAAAGACTTACTTCAAAACATGTTTGCCCCCAACACCTTGAATAAATACCATAGGCCAGTCGTTGCAGCTAGACTCTTGGTGGTCACATCCACAGGATGAGCGACAGTACTTCGCCCTGCAGGCAAGAAGAGCTCTATGGAGCTTGTGCTTGATGGAGTCGTGCCTGCTCTGCACCTCTAGTGTGACATCCCAGGCCAAGGGCTTAATAGGATTGATAGAATAATCATGTCAACAAGTTGCAACTTCTTTTCCGGAAACTCATCTCGAAAGAACTTCGAGGTTAAGTGTGCTTGGCCTGGAGCAATTTCGGGATGGATGACCGACCGGGAAGTCGTTCCCGAGTGTGCACGAGTGAGGACAAAGTGCGCAGAAAAGACGTGCTGGTCTGTGAAGTTAGTCTTGATGTCCTAGAGGGCTGCCAGGCGTAAGCGGGCCCGGCATCGGGGAGGCGGGACGTTACATCTAGGCCATTGCTACCACTCTCGTTGATCAATGGGTCCAGAATGTTGAGCCGCTTCTCTGTAAAATCCCACACATAACATGACCATTCACCCTTCCGGCATTGGACTGGGGCGATAATCTTGGAGGCCATAGAAATATTATTAATTCTTTAGTTAGTGACAGGTTATAGAAAATGCTATATAAATGAGGACTTATAGACTGGGTTAAACTAACCATTCTACAGAGCTTTACATCATAAGTGATACGTGGGCCGGAGAACATGGATCGAACAGCAGGTGATGCCTCAGTGATTAGGTTGCTTCCATGCTCCAAGGTCAATGCCTGCATATATGCAAGATGAAAATATGAATAGCCAGCTAGGTCATTCACATCAGACTAGATATTAAAAAACAAATATTACAAACTCACGGCCCACTCTGCTGGCAAGAAATGCCGAAACCTTGGTTCACCGTTCCATGTCATCCAGCTCACCAAAGAGGCACAGCATCAGGTCGCACATTTCTGTTTTTAGGCTATCGCAACAAATGAACTGGGAACGTATTGTCTCTCCAGTTGCTTTAATAGGCGTCGGCTTGTTGTGAACGACCCATGCCCTGAATGATCATATGGGAAATATAGCTCACTTGGTATGAGCCAGTAGCAACGTTCCAAGAAGAGCTCTATGGAGCTTGTGCTTGATGGAGTCGTGCCTGCTCTGCACCTCTAGTGTGACATCCCAGGCCAAGGGCTTAATAGGATTGATAGAATAATCATGTCAACAAGTTGCAACTTCTTTTCCGGAAACTCATCTCGAAAGAACTTCGAGGTTAAGTGTGCTTGGCCTGGAGCAATTTCGGGATGGATGACCGACCGGGAAGTCGTTCCCGAGTGTGCACGAGTGAGGACAAAGTGCGCAGAAAAGACGTGCTGGTCTGTGAAGTTAGTCTTGATGTCCTAGAGGGCTGCCAGGCGTAAGCGGGCCCGGCATCGGGGAGGCGGGACGTTACATCTAGGCCATTGCTACCACTCTCGTTGATCAATGGGTCCAGAATGTTGAGCCGCTTCTCTGTAAAATCCCACACATAACATGACCATTCACCCTTCCGGCATTGGACTGGGGCGATAATCTTGGAGGCCATAGAAATATTATTAATTCTTTAGTTAGTGACAGGTTATAGAAAATGCTATATAAATGAGGACTTATAGACTGGGTTAAACTAACCATTCTACAGAGCTTTACATCATAAGTGATACGTGGGCCGGAGAACATGGATCGAACAGCAGGTGATGCCTCAGTGATTAGGTTGCTTCCATGCTCCAAGGTCAATGCCTGCATATATGCAAGATGAAAATATGAATAGCCAGCTAGGTCATTCACATCAGACTAGATATTAAAAAACAAATATTACAAACTCACGGCCCACTCTGCTGGCAAGAAATGCCGAAACCTTGGTTCACCGTTCCATGTCATCCAGCTCACCAAAGAGGCACAGCATCAGGTCGCACATTTCTGTTTTTAGGCTATCGCAACAAATGAACTGGGAACGTATTGTCTCTCCAGTTGCTTTAATAGGCGTCGGCTTGTTGTGAACGACCCATGCCCTGAATGATCATATGGGAAATATAGCTCACTTGGTATGAGCCAGTAGCAACGTTCATTAAGGCTTAAGCGAGTCCTCCAAAAGACTAAGCGAATCTTAAAGCACAATTGGTGATCATTAATTAGTTGATGATTAGTGAAATGTTGTTTTACCAATACCAGTTACTTAATATACAGACTTACCAAAATTTGTTCCTATTTCTTCCCATCGTTATTAATAAAAAATGGTGAAATGGACATTGGTGACCAACCTATACATATAAATCTACGTCAAGAGACCCCCTATGCGAATGTCCACCAATATGATTGTGATAATCGAAATTTGTTCCAATTCTTCCCATGGTTTCTTGAAGAAACAAATAACCATGGTTAAAATGGACAACTGGTGATCAACCTACACATATAAATCTACATCTACATCAAGAGACCACCTAAGGGAATCTCGTGCAATACTATTATGAGGTACCTTACTACGTGTACAAACCCAGCATTTGCAGTGGCACCGTTTAATCGTTAATATTAAAGTTGAATAAAAAATGGAATGATTAGTGATCAAACCAAAATTCTACAAGGGTACCTTTTAATTGTCAAGCAATATCATAAAAATCAGAAACATTATGTTCCAATAAACCCGTGTTCCATTTGTCATTTTATTTTACTTTGTAGGCTTGGTCTAAGATAGTGTAAAATGACCTTGTAATGCATTACTTACACACATATTATTAATCAATACAAGTATTCCTTTACCTATCAACAATTCACAAACTTTTTATTTGAGAGGACAACCGAATCAAGATAAACTCATCAATCAATCAAGCTACTGCATAACTGAAACTTTACTGACCATTTGAGTTGCTCATCATCTTTTCTGCATGACTTTAACCACCTGATGCAAGAATTGGCAGACTTCTTTCCCTTTTTCTCTTCAGATGCCATGCACCACACGTTGGGTTGATCAATGACAACATGAGTAGAAGGGTGTGAACTAGTTTTGCACGAAGTGGTCGCAACCACCTGATGTGCTGCGTCTTTGATATGGAGCAAACAGTTAGAATCTTCTTATCGTATATGGACTGAAAGTAATATTTAATTGATTGGTTGTCAGGGACACTTCAACAAACTCGAACAATGTATAGCAATATATCAACTGCAAAAAAAATGAATGCATAGTGATAAAGTCAGCTTAGTTAACAACCTGAAGGTAAGTCTTCCTGCATCATGTGGTGTTGGTGGGATGCCCGTCCAGTTGATTCTTCAATATGAAACTTAGTCTTCCTTATTTCCTTGGAAGGTGATGTCAATCGAGTTCTAGGTTTCTTAGTGACAGGTATCTCCAAATTCAACTCTTGTAAACTTTCACATAACAGTGTCCTCATAATGTGAGAAATCTGACAAGTTATGTTATGCCAAACAAAATCAGGTCATCACATACCAGGGAGCGTGGTTCGCAGGACTGAAGCTCAGAGTTGGTGGGTTGTCACGAATCGGGAAACATTGTCCTCTACCACTCAAACCATACAATGCTGAAACAAATATTACTTGAGTTCCAATATGACTTACTTATTGGTACATTGTAGAAATAACTTGGAACACACTACCTGGAATCGCTGTCGCGCCTTTATTGGTGCTGCATCCACTTGAGTCTAACACATTAGGGCCAACAAGTCCACTTGGGGAAGTGTTACATTCTGGTCCGTTTGATTCTTTTTCCTCTGGTTATTTTGCAAAATGACACAATTACATGATGAAAACTCTAATAATATTAAAAAAACAATCAGGTTCACAGGCAAACCCTCATCTGAAGGTAGATGTTGTGCCACTTGATTCCTGCTCACACTGCATGCTTCATCACTAGGTCCAAAACATGTTTCATAATTATTCTTCATCTGCAGAAACCTTTTGAACCGTAGGTAATCTTTATAATTATTGATGTCTTTGTATTGCTGATTTGACTGCAATTTGAGAGATACGGCATCAGTGCTAATTGCATGTTAGTGTTCTAATGAAAAGGTTACATCATTGATGACATCCTTGAGTTTAAAATCCAGTTATGGTGGTATCAGGCGTTCTATAACTGATTAAGCTTTATTGGATGATCATAACCATCTTGGATGAGGAGCAATAGTAATCCAATTTACGTCATTCTGATTTCACAGTTCAGCAATTTTTCAAACTATTCATATTACTTGACTACAAGTATTCCATTGTATATTACTTGAGTGTGAGTATTCAGTTGTACCTTCATACTCTTCTGCTATTTCATTGACAAATTTCTCTATTGTGCTTACGTACAGATCTATTTCAGGTAAACATGTTCAGTTAGCTCACAAGATGTATCTTAGGCAACAGCATGATAGCGAAACTACTGGCTGAAACAAAAATTGTATTGCCTACAAACGCCTGACAATTGTCTCTGATTATTGCCAATGCGGTATAGTAAGATAATGCATAAAATACTTAACAATGCCTTGTGCACACCTAGAAAAAAAATTGCAAACCATAGCATTCCACTAATCTGTCAAATCTGAGGACTGTTAGATAAATATTAAATGGTGCAACAAAGAAAGATCAGGACACTAACAGTTTCCCCTATAATTAAAATTAATAAATGGAGTGCCATGGAAAGAGAGGTATGACTCGCCAAAGCAATGGTGTTCTCGTAGTACGTGAGATATTAAAGACATCTAGTATATAATACAGTAAAGAAAATGGAAGGTTCCCCCTTTGCCGTAAAAGATTTTGGTGCAATTGCATATCAACCACACTTTTGAAGTCCAACTGTGAAACAACCATCGATTTCCACTCTGCAATTTCACCACATTTTCCTAAATGTATATGCTGATCTTGCAAAATATTTTGCGATTTCACCTTAGATTTTCAAAATAATAAGTCTTGATCTTGCCAAATCTGGAGAAAATTTGCGGTGGTCTTGCAAAATCTGAAAATCAATTGCTGTTTCACAATTGGAGTCCAAAATTGTGGTCAAAGCCCTATTGTCCCAAAAATTTTGATGTCCCCAAGCACAATAGTATTCTTTTGATCTCAGTTCCCTCCCCCTCCATCCAAATACTATTTTTTTAAAAAAAAAACTACTTTACCTATTCTTTCTTCCTCCCATTCCCAAAATCCAATCTCCCCAAATTTCACTTTTACTTAGCCTGGAGCGTAAAAACACCCACTGGAGCCACTTCCCCAAATGTCCTCCCACAAACATGCTGGCATCTCTCTGCCATTTGATTACCAGCGCTGATTAGGCAAGAAGAGCATAGCCAAGTGGGAAGCCGACAGTTTAAAATAGGATTGGGAGATGATCCTCAATATTGGGACTCAATGGTTATACGGGCACTTAGTCTCTAGCTTGTCGTAGGGTGATAAATACACCAACGAGCAATATAGCAAGAAAATTGGGGTTGACAGTGATGATCAGAGTAACGCTGCCAACAAAGCAAAAACTAAAATAGTGGCACTGGAGGAAAGGACATTCTCTCTATGGCAAAAAGGCAAAAAGCTAAGATTTAGTGGCACATGGGGAAACAGATTTAGTTAAAATGTAGATTAAGGCATGATGGAAAAGCCACTATAGAGGACAAAAATCATGTAGTACCTCAGAGTTGTGGCTGAGTTGCACACCCCTAGTGGTGGTGCTGCCAGAAGCATTGGTTGAGGCTCCCGGGCTTATCTGCTTTTCCTGGCTGTCCTTAGTTATTTTGAACTGCATGAACATCAATGAAGTTAGAGTAATATACGCCATTCTACACATTAGGCTACCAGAGGTGCAAGATATAGAATAACGTCATGTCAAGCTTTTCGGGCTTATATGTTGTTCCTCTCTCTGTTGTATGGTTCACTAACAATTTACCATCTGTTATGTCAGGAATTTCCAGTCATTGTTTTCACTCGGTTTCATTCATCTGCAGCGCCAGTGTAACACATATTTCTTCTTTTTTTTTTGGTAAGATATTGCTTAAATATAGGTTCTGTTTTCAGTTTGAATTGTACAGAAGATTGAACTTTGCATCTAGACACATTAGCATGCTGAAAAATCACATAGCCTATAAATGCTCAATTAGCATTGCCCTAATATTTCCTGCAGTTATACTCAATCACCTAGAGCTGTATCTTTGCTTCTATGATTTGAATCACAAAGACCTTGGTCAATTACTCTGTTTAGTGGAGAGGTATGTTTTTGTGTTTCGTGAATCTTTGTTTTCAGCAAGCATTGAAATACTTTTCTCTAGATAATATGAGTGAACACAGGTCAACAACCTCAAAGCTATATGTTCCGTTGCATACTGAAATATGTTAGACTTCTACAGTCCTCCACATTAGCTAGTATTATTTAAAAATACTAGCTAGTATTATGATTATACTAATAGCTAGTATCCATGGCACAAAAAATAAGTCTGAATATACCTCAGCTGTATACTAGCGAGGACGGTTCAAATCAATTGTTTCTTTCTCGTCAGTACTAGCTAGTATCCATGGCACAAAAAATAAGTCTGAATATACCTCACAGCTGGGGGCAGATCTAGGACCCCAGCTGGTGCCGATTGAAGCTTCGCGTGGTGCTGCTGGACACATAGGCCCTCGGGGATCTTCAGTCGTGAAAAACTGAAACGAAACCAAACAAGTCAGTATCGAAGAGACTGGCAGAACCGCAATATCAGGGCCTATAACTGAGCATGATGGTGACATGTTTGGGTCAAATCCAATACATTCACTTCTTTGGTAGGCATCTTTGTTCTTGGGAAATAAAATTGCGCCTAGTAACCATAAGCAACGAACACTAGGCCAAACAATCTTGAGCCCGGCTCTATTCTTATCTTCAAAAGGACCGCACAAACGGTATTTCATTTTGCACTGTTTCCTATTTTGTCTACTACAACATAGCAATATCCCGATGCTCTTCTATACTATTCAACTACGTACTCAGTTTACAACAACGCGCTCTTATGCACCTTCCATAATTCAGAAATATGTCTAGTAAGAACCGAAGAACATAATGTGAAATCAGAGTATACCAGGGAATTTAGTCAATTACTCTGTTTATTGGGTGTTTAGGGGCATGTTTTGTGATTCGTGAATCTTTTGTTTTCGTTTCCGGTCCAGCCCAATGCGTGCGTGAAGCGTATCCCTGTCGTAGGCGGCGATACGAGGGCGGCGCTCGGGCTGTGGCCGTTCAAGATCCAATCTCTCCAAGTAGAAGACCTTCACGGTTTACGCCGCCATGGAAATGTGACGTTCAACATTTGATTTGCTCACACAGACATCGATAAATTAGTGGCAACCAGGGTTTGCAAAACCGTCGGTTACCGATCGGTAACCGCGGTTACCGGACTAACCGAGTAGCCCGGTTTTGAATTTCGAAATTTAAATTTTTTAAAAAATTTGAAACAAAAAATATGTAAATAAACTAGAAGGAATTTGCAGCACAATGGTGGAAACCGTTAACAAAAAGTCGATCGTTTGATGGGTCAAATAATTGTGGAAGCATTTTCGGGTGAAAAGAAAAACAAAGAAATTACCGGTTTCCTTGCCTTATCCCCAACCTGGAGCGGTCACGGCCCGTCCGCTGCTGCCTCCGCTGCTGCCTCCGCGTCCGTGAGAGGCACGGCGCCCCGATCCGCCTCGTCGCCATTGAGGAGGAGC
>LAPY01001001.1:30083-42575 GCA_000970635.1 Eragrostis tef | reverse complement strand
TTTTTTTTTTTTGGCGGGAACGGAGTAAGCTATTTTTTTTTAACTATAGTTGGGGTTTTGTCCGCTGGATACCCTTATTGTAGAAGCTTGTCAATGCACCAATTTTATTGTTTGTAAGGCCCCGTTTGGCAACACGAAACGTTTCAGATTCTCACGTGAAACACTTGAATCAGCTCCAAATGGTGTTTTTGCAAAACGATTCTCTAGGGAAACGGTTGAAATGATTCTCACTTTTTTGCCTACGAAGCCGGAACGGCTGAAAAGGTGTTTCGCGGAGCGAAACGCTTTGGCCTCCTTACCCCTCCCTGCCTTGGGCAAATATTTACGTGAGAAGCCAGCACCACCCTCTTCTCTGTGTGCCGATCAGCCGCAGCCATCGACGCGATCCAGCAGGAAGGACTACCTCCCAGAAACGAATCGCGGGCAGGGCTGATCATACGCTCATGCAAGAGTTTGCTGCCATTGACGCACATGTCGCCGGCCCTGCCGCCGTGCCTGCATGTTGCCTCGTCACGCGCCGTGGCGCTTCAAGCCGATCCCATCGCCAGCAAGTACCTGCAAAACAACGGTGCCCGGGCCGCGCCTCAACTGGCAAGCACCAGGGGCCGTCCTTGCGCAGGGCTGCTCTTGTGCCTCTAATTTGTTTTGCACTCCCCTGTTTTGGCTTCAATTATTCGAACTTGGCCTTAGTCCTTGTGAATCAAACTTATACTATATGATCATCGGAAAACATGTTACTTGGATATAATTGTAGATGGACATAAACGATGAAAAATATATTGGGATAGTAGATTTTAAATAGATTTTGTGATTATCTTGCAACTGCAAATATGACAATATAGATCATAGGTAGCTGTATAGTTCAACCAAGGGTAAATTGGTCAATTGAATCATCTTCCTATCTATGTGAAACTGAAATCAGAAAAGCAGCCAAACGATTTCTAAAGTGATTCTGTTTCAAGGTTTGAAACGTTTCTGAGTAGAATCTGAAATGTTTCTGAGTCTCAGAGAATTTGGAGCCATACCAAACGCACCCTAAGTCATCTGAAACCTGCAAAAAGAACATTGGTCTTTCGAAATGCAGTTTTCGTGGGCTTATGTGGACAAGTTGTTGAACCAAGTTTGTACCGTTATATATGTCAAAGGAGCTGGCATTAGGTAGAACCGCATCATGCTTTGTGTGCGAAAAAGAAGCATATTTTGTATCTGTGTTGGTCAATGGACTACATAATATTTATATACTCCCTGGGACCTCGCGTGATATTGTCACTATCTATGATATAGAATACCTATAACTGAATATGCATGTCTGCGATCAAATGATGGTGTGACTTCGCATGCAGGAGCTATAACTCAGGATTGTACATGCTGCACTTCGCAAGAGAATTTGATGGCCAGAATCTGAAGACAGTACGCAAGGTAAGCGAGCACTGTATTGGTACATACACACATATGTGTATAGTGTTCCCATGCTATTATGCATTTATTTAGTGTGCTAATATTATACACGCAATATGACAAATATTTGCGCTCTGAATTATTGTGTACCTGCAGATTGGCGAACTACGGGGTGATCTTTTGTATGAGCTCCTCAACATGCGCGGCAACACTGGACTCCTTCCGGCAACGTTTCCTATTCATGTTTGAACTTAAGTCGCATGCATCCACGAGGAAAGTTCAATGGCGATGCATTGATATTTTGTGGCTGCCGGACCATGCCTATGCCTATGTATAGCAGCTGAAATAAGAACTATTATTATGCCCGACTCTCTTTTATTTTGTACTAGCTTTTGTAGTCGGTAAACAATGTTTCAGTGGGATTTGAGTCTTAAATAGTCACAGCAGGTAATGTGTCTGTGGTGGCCTTTGTGTGCAGTGCGTCTTGTTGTTGAGATTAACGAAATGCATCCCGTAGCAAACCTCAAATTATAAGGTTAGAGGACTTAGTAATTTTTTTTTCACAATGATGATTGTGGCCAATCTAAAAATAGTATATGCGTAGTTTTTGTAATGGAATCATGTTGTCTTTTCTCAGATTAGTATTACGCTTAAGAAAGATTAGTATAATAATTTCTATGCTTGAGAGCAAACGCATTTAGTACAAGAGTGTTGTTCGACGCGCTTGGAAGATACCTCGGGTTCCTTTTCTTCAAATTCTTAGTACAAACCTGCTGGTAAAGAATAGAAGGTACCTATTTAAAGGTCTAAAGCATGGACTGGTATAATAAAATGGTGAAATTGTTACTAATTCAAAGAGAGTAAAAGCAAGCATAGGTAATTTGTTCTTCCCATCGGAATTAAAAATGAGCTTTCAGGTTGCTGATAGCAAAATAACTTCTGTAGCTCCAAATTAGCAAACATTTGTTATTTTGTCCCATTCCCTTTGTCAGGTCTGCACCACCATTAACAGAAGGTTGAACCAATTCTTTATCAGAGGAGAATATATCACAGGAGAATAGGAGATGAAAGCCCTTTTATTATGGGTGCGAAACAGCCATCACTTTGGCACATGCACGGTTCAGAGAAGGCATGAAAGACGGCTCAATTCACCGTTTACCTTCTTTTCTAATAGCCAGTAGTCAACTACCCTTCTTCCCAATGAACTTTAAAATTTACCTTCCTTATAAATTTTAGATATAGGATTTGCCCTCTAGCTATTTTTATGCCAATTCTGCCCTCCCTCCTTCTTCTTCTCCCGCTGGCGACCACCGACCACCACGCCATTTTTTTTAGATAAAGGAAATGAATCCGGCCTTTTGCAACAAGTTGCATACAACCCACTAAGCCGACATTATTACAAAATTTTGTAGAATAAATGACACAAAGAAGAAAGACTAAACAACATCAAGTCTATTATGCCACGGCCACCCATGCTTGGCGAACACGCTCATGGCCACCACTTCCAACATATGGCACACATTCACCATCTCCTCCCTGTAGTGTTCCTTTTGCAACAAGCTCCAGAAGCGAAGCCAGTATGTGCCTCTGAAGATCACCTGCATTAAAGTAATCAATGTTTTCTTGTTAAAAGTAATATCATTACGGCATAGCCATAGCGACCAGAACATAGCTGCCACTCCTACAAGGATTAATTTTTTTCTTTAACCCCCTTTGAAGAAAGCCAACCGGTCATAATATGATTAATCATTTTGGTTAATATCATTACTGGCATTGGAGGCCAGTAACTATGTTAATCATTCTCCAAATGGACCTAGCAATATGGCACTGAAAGAATAAGTGATCAATAGTTTCATTTTGGTTACAGAAACTAAATTTGGGGCTACCTTTCCATTTCCTTTTTCTCAGATTATCCTTTGTCAAAGTCACCCCTTTTGCAAGGTACCATAAGAAGATCTTTATCTTAAGAGGGAGTTTAGATGCTTTGTGAGAACAGGATTAGAATGTAGCAACATTGTATTATAGATCGAACTAACAGAGAATTTACCGTTCGCATGTAAATTCCAAATGAAAGAATCCGTTTCAAAAGTAAGCCTCACATCTGCTACCTTTGAAACCAGGTTGCTCCAATCTATTAATTTGTTCCCTATAATCGGTCGCCTAAATGTTAAGTTTAGGGGTATAGAATAAAAGACCTCCTTCACTGTAATTTGTTTCCATCGCGCCACATTATACAGTGTAGGGAATTGCTCACTTAGTGGTGTATTATCCAACCAAGTGTCATTCCAGAATCTAGTTTTATCTCCGTCCCCGACCTGGAAGTGTTCCCATTTCAAACATTCGTCTTTCACCTTCATTAGGCCTGACCAGAAGTGAGAATCGCCTGGTCTTCCTTGTATTTGGGTTAGACATTTGCTACTAAAGCATTTGTTTCGTAGCATTTGTTGCCATATCCCGTCCTCATTTAGAAGTCTAAAGATCCACTTGCTGCTGCCCCCCCCCCCCCCCCCCCCCCCCAGCCAAAAACAGGAACCGAACAGGCTGTAAAGCTGACAGACCCATGTTGAACACAATTAGTAGACACTGAACGTACAACTGGCAGCAATCAACGGAAGTCATCAGCACACATAACTGTAATCAAGAGCATAGCATCAGCGATAAACTCAGTAAAAATCTGAGATCAAAAGTCAATTGCGGATGATATAGCTCATGGATGAATAACCGACCCCAAAATACCGAGTACCAGTAACTCATTCTAGAGCTCATGGAGTTTCTACGACCTCGTTTGGTACGACACTGACTTATGTTAAAATGGCTTTGGCATTGTAAGAGTAGCTCTTTTTAGTTGAGTTGAAGCTGTTTGAAAAATGTTCCTTAAACAGTTCTTCGGTGGTACAATGAGTAATTTTGAGGTTACTTTTCGAAAACTCTAGGCCACGATCGGTCGCTCTGTGCAACGGCTGTACGTGGCGCTTGGCCTATGACGCGTAGGCTTAGAAAGTGTAGTCATACTTTGGCTATGCAAACTTTTCAAAATCACAACAAAATTTTTGGCTCTGGGTTGACATGGTAGCTCAGAAGCTCGCTGGTGCTAACTGATGATTTTTTTTTAGATAAAGGAAATGAATCCGGCCTTTTGCAACAAGTTGCATACAACCCACTAAGCCGACATTATTACAAAATTTTGTAGAATAAATGACACAAAGAAGAAAGACTAAACAACATCAAGTCTATTATGCCACGGCCACCCATGCTTGGCGAACACGCCCATGGCCACCACTTCCAACATATGGCACACATTCACCATCTCCTCCCTGTAGTGTTCCTTTTGCAACAAGCTCCAGAAGCGAAGCCAGTATGTGCCTCTGAAGATCACCTGCATTAAAGTAATCAATGTTTTCTTGTTAAAAGTAATATCATTACGGCATAGCCATAGCGACCAGAACATAGCTGCCACTCCTACAAGGATTAAATTTTTTTCTTTAACCCCCTTTGAAGAAAGCCAACCGGTCATAATATGATTAATCATTTTGGTTAATATCATTACTGGCATTGGAGGCCAGTAACTATGTTAATCATTCTCCAAATGGACCTAGCAATATGGCACTGAAAGAATAAGTGATCAATAGTTTCATTTTGGTTACAGAAACTAAATTTGGGGCTACCTTTCCATTTCCTTTTTCTCAGATTATCCTTTGTCAAAGTCACCCCTTTTGCAAGGTACCATAAGAAGATCTTTATCTTAAGAGGGAGTTTAGATGCTTTGTGAGAACAGGATTAGAATGTAGCAACATTGTATTATAGATCGAACTAACAGAGAATTTACCGTTCGCATGTAAATTCCAAATGAAAGAATCCGTTTCAAAAGTAAGCCTCACATCTGCTACCTTTGAAACCAGGTTGCTCCAATCTATTAATTTGTTCCCTATAATCGGTCGCCTAAATGTTAAGTTTAGGGGTATAGAATAAAAGACCTCCTTCACTGTAATTTGTTTCCATCGCGCCACATTATACAGTGTAGGGAATTGCTCACTTAGTGGTGTATTATCCAACCAAGTGTCATTCCAGAATCTAGTTTTATCTCCGTCCCCGACCTGGAAGTGTTCCCATTTCAAACATTCGTCTTTCACCTTCATTAGGCCTGACCAGAAGTGAGAATCGCCTGGTCTTCCTTGTATTTGGGTTAGACATTTGCTACTAAAGCATTTGTTTCGTAGCATTTGTTGCCATATCCCGTCCTCATTTAGAAGTCTAAAGATCCACTTGCCGAGTAAGCATGTGTTCTTTATGCGAAGGTTTGTAATTCCAAGTCCACCTTGGTCTTTGGGTTGACAGAGAATGTCCCATCTTGCAAGGTGGTACTTCTTTTTGGGGCTGTCCCCTTCCCAAAAAAATCTAGATCGGATATGATCCAACTTTTTCAAGACACCACTTGGTATTTCAAAGAAGGACATCATAAATATAGGAAGGTTACTTAAGACTGCATTCAAAAGCACCAATCGGCCTCCCGCAGATAAAAGTTTTCCTTTCCACATGCTCAACTTCTTTTCGAATCTCTCTATGACCCTTTTCCATTCACTATTTCTTAGCTTTCTATGAATCATAGGTATTCCCAGATACTGAAAAGGCATGGAACCAATATCACATCCAAACAATTGTGTGTATTGGTTTTCATATTCCTTTGCCTCTCCAAAACAGAAAATCTCACTCTTCTCAAAATTTATTTTCAGGCCTGACAATTGTTCAAATACACACAACAAGAGCTTCATGTTTTTGGCTTGTTTTATGTTGTGGTCCATGAATGTGACGGTGTCATCGGCATATTGTAGAATTGATAACCCGTCATCAACAAGATGTGGAACAACACCGGCCACCTGGCCCTCTCCCTTGGCTCTTTCTATGAGAATAGCAAGCATATCTGCGGCCAAGTTGAATAGAATTGGAGAGAGAGGGTCGCCTTGTCTCAGACCTTTATAGGTTTGAAAGTAGGAGCCAACATCATCATTGACCTTAACTCCTACATGACCGCCGGATACAAAGCATTGTATCCAATGGCACCATTGTATCGAGAATCCTTTCATCCTCGTGGTCTGTTGGAGGAAAGACCATTTGACCTTGTCATATGCTTTCTCAAAGTCTATTTTAAGGACCACCCCATTTTGGTTTTTTTTATGTAATTCATGGATGGTTTGGTGTAAGATTATTACACCTTCCATTATATTTCAACCGGGCATGAATGCTGTTTGAGATGGGCGAATAACTTTCTCTGCAGCTGTCCCAATCCTATTATTGGCAACTTTAGTTAGTATCTTAAAGCTGACATTAAGTAGGCAAATGGGTCGGTACTCTTGTATTTTGATTGCATCGACTTTCTTGGGAAGTAGAGTAATTATCCCAAAGTTTATACTATGTGTCGATAAATTCCCTTCATGCATATCAAAGAACAAAGCCATAAGGTCCTTCTTGATGACCTCCCAAAAAACTTGGTAAAATTCAGCAGGGAAGCCATCTGGCCCGGAGCTTTAGGAGCTTTATTATGCTCCATTTGGAAGATTGCTCTCTTTACTTCCTCCTCTTGAAAGGGGGCAATGAGGATCTCATTTTCTTGTTCATTGACCTGCGGTATATCATTATTTTTTGACTCATCCAGAGTAAAAGTATTTTCGTCTGGTTTGCCAAAAAGGCCTTTGTAGTATTTTGTGATATACCATTTGAGATTGGCATCTCCGAGTATTGTGCCATTCCCGTCCTCTAGTTTGTAGATGCGGCTCTTCCTATGTTTACCATTTGCCACTAGATGGAAATATTGAGTGTTATTATCTCCATCTAGAAGCTCTTTTACTTTTGCTCTTTGATACCACTTGAGCTCTTCCTCTTTTAGCATATGAGAAAGTCTTTCATTAAGATAGTGTTTGAGAGCAATTTCATTTGGCGTTAAGATAGCATTCTCCGCCTTTTTATCGAGCCCATCTATCATTTGTATGATCTTTTCTTTTTCCTTCTTGAGAATGCCAGAAGTGTGTTTTGCCCATCCTCGTAAGTATCATCGGAGAGCTCTTATCTTATTTTGCCACACCTCTATAGCATTAATCCCACCATGGTCATGCTGCCAGATGTTGGTTACCATATCAAAGAAACCATCACGGATCAGCCATCCCAACTCGAATCTGAATTGATATTGTGAGACCTCTTGTGTATTTGTGCCAGTATTTAAAAGGAGAGGGGTATGATCAGATTTGCCTCTATCAAGGGCTTGAACCTTTACTCTTGGGTATTTTGTTTCCCACTCTGTACTAATGAGAACTCGATCAAGCTTCTCATAAGTTGGTGGGTCCAAATCATTTACACATGTATATTGTCGTCCTGTCATCTCTATTTCCCTCAATTCTAGAGTATCAATAACTGAGTTAAATAGCTGCGGCCATTGAGGACAGAAGTTAGAATTATTCTTATCCTCGGGGCACCTCATAATGTTAAAGTCTCCCGCCAATGATCATAGGTTGTGTCTCCATGCTGCATATATGAGCCATCTCAGTGTGGAACTGAGTTTTTTGCTCATCTTGAGCAGGGCCATATACAGCATATAAAGCCCACATGAAGCCATCTTCCTTATTCTTTAAAAGGAATTTAGAGTAAAAATCCCCTTCATCAATAGCTCCAACATCAAACACCGACAAGTTTACGCCAAGGAGCATACCTCCTGATCTCCCCTTCGGTGGCATGGAATGCCACAGGTAGTCTAAACCGCCCGCTAAATGCTTGAGAAAAGAATTAGAGAAATTATTTCTACCTGTTTCCATAAGAGCTATAAAATCTAGACGAAGTTCTTTAGAAAAATCAGCAATCCTATTATGTTTACCCAAGTCACCCAGACCTCTGGTATTCGAAAAGATGCCCTTTACTTTATAACCAATTTGGAAGGGATGATTGGCTTTTTGGTCAGGTGAGAAACCTTTCCCTTGCCATGACTATTTGATTTTTTCTTTCTCTGTACCGCATTTAGATCATCGAGAATGTGATCTAAACCATCTTCTTCGAGATCCTTGTTTAGGTCTCGGCATATATGACTTAGGGTCATATCAAGTTCTGTGTCATCCTCGTTTCCATTAGCATTAGAGTCCGAGGATTTAGAACAAATAGATGCATTATTTGTTTTAGTCCTAGATTTCTTAGCAGATAAAGACAATCTATCTACCTCGATATTCTTAAGAGAAATGACGGAATGCTGAATTTCTTTATCATTTCTACCCATAGATATTCCTAGATTGTTTATATTCGAGCTAACAAGCTGGTCAGGTAATGAAAGAAAAGAATGATTCTTACCTGCATCCAAGTTGCGTATTGCTGCAAGTCGTTGTGCCTTTGCCATCATATCCTCATCCCCCTGCACCCAGCTTGACACAGCTTGACCACCACGCCATGGCCGCCACCTCCTGCCTCAGCTCATCGTCGCAGCTTGACAGTGAGGCCGCCTTAGCTCGCTGCGTGCCTACGTCATCGCTCGCCGCAGCTTGTCACGCCCCGCGCCGCCGCCAGATCCTTCACTGTCACTGCACCATGAGCGCCGCCGCGTCCTGCCTGCGCTCGAGCGCCGCCATTCCATCGCAGCGTGCCTCCCTCACGCCGCTGCGTGCACGAGCAGTCCGAGCGGATCGTCGCCTCTGCGCACTTGCTTGCCTGTGCCTTGCTTGTGCTACTGCGTGCGTGCGGCCTTAACAACTCCCCCTTTTCTTTTCCTTCACTTCGGCAGCCTCCTCCTTGCTTCAATCGACAGCTCTTCTCTTCAATCTACAGAACTGGAGCACGCAGCTTCACTTCCGGAAAGCCATACCACAGGCACAGTAGTAGGCTACCTCATGAATTCAAGCCTCGATTGTGAATTCGTCCAATTTTTCAGTGAGCACGGAAGCAGGGGAAAGCAGGCGAAGCTTCTGCTCGTAGAACTGCGCCTTTGTAACACCCGGCGGTAAATAAATCTTTTTTGGAAAACCTATGACTTTTGGCCTGCCATAAATTGGAATTGCCATTATATTTCCATTAAAAGAGAAGGAGGACCCCAAGGGGCAGGCGTGACTGATGCTGGACGTAAGAAAATAGATTGGATAAAACCAAAGGAGAAAAGAAAGAAAGAAGAGAGAAGAGGAATGAAAGAAGTGGATCCTAGGAGGGAGATCGAGTCCATGTCGATCCTGTAGCCGTGATTGGAGATCAAGGTAGGACCATGATGCTCCCCTCTCTGATCTTGGTAGATTACAACCTACGATTAGTGGTAATCTCGTCGGTTTTGATTAAACCCTTAGATCCACCTCGTTGTTGTTTCCTGCGCCTAGCAGATTCGAGTAATATTTTGGTTCTCTGTTTTACCACGTGAAGCCATCTTCCTTATTCTTTAAAAGGAATTTAGAGTAAAAATCCCCTTCATCAATAGCTCCAACATCAAACACCGACAAGTTTACGCCAAGGAGCATACCTCCTGATCTCCCCTTCGGTGGCATGGAATGCCACAGGTAGTCTAAACCGCCCGCTAAATGCTTGAGAAAAGAATTAGAGAAATTATTTCTACCTGTTTCCATAAGAGCTATAAAATCTAGACGAAGTTCTTTAGAAAAATCAGCAATCCTATTATGTTTACCCAAGTCACCCAGACCTCTGGTATTCGAAAAGATGCCCTTTACTTTATAACCAATTTGGAAGGGATGATTGGCTTTTTGGTCAGGTGAGAAACCTTTCCCTTGCCATGACTATTTGATTTTTTCTTTCTCTGTACCGCATTTAGATCATCGAGAATGTGATCTAAACCATCTTCTTCGAGATCCTTGTTTAGGTCTCGGCATATATGACTTAGGGTCATATCAAGTTCTGTGTCATCCTCGTTTCCATTAGCATTAGAGTCCGAGGATTTAGAACAAATAGATGCATTATTTGTTTTAGTCCTAGATTTCTTAGCAGATAAAGACAATCTATCTACCTCGATATTCTTAAGAGAAATGACGGAATGCTGAATTTCTTTATCATTTCTACCCATAGATATTCCTAGATTGTTTATATTCGAGCTAACAAGCTGGTCAGGTAATGAAAGAAAAGAATGATTCTTACCTGCATCCAAGTTGCGTATTGCTGCAAGTCGTTGTGCCTTTGCCATCATATCCTCATCCCCCTGCACCCAGCTTGACACAGCTTGACCACCACGCCATGGCCGCCACCTCCTGCCTCAGCTCATCGTCGCAGCTTGACAGTGAGGCCGCCTTAGCTCGCTGCGTGCCTACGTCATCGCTCGCCGCAGCTTGTCACGCCCCGCGCCGCCGCCAGATCCTTCACTGTCACTGCACCATGAGCGCCGCCGCGTCCTGCCTGCGCTCGAGCGCCGCCATTCCATCGCAGCGTGCCTCCCTCACGCCGCTGCGTGCACGAGCAGTCCGAGCGGATCGTCGCCTCTGCGCACTTGCTTGCCTGTGCCTTGCTTGTGCTACTGCGTGCGTGCGGCCTTAACAACTCCCCCTTTTCTTTTCCTTCACTTCGGCAGCCTCCTCCTTGCTTCAATCGACAGCTCTTCTCTTCAATCTACAGAACTGGAGCACGCAGCTTCACTTCCGGAAAGCCATACCACAGGCACAGTAGTAGGCTACCTCATGAATTCAAGCCTCGATTGTGAATTCGTCCAATTTTTCAGTGAGCACGGAAGCAGGGGAAAGCAGGCGAAGCTTCTGCTCGTAGAACTGCGCCTTTGTAACACCCGGCGGTAAATAAATCTTTTTTGGAAAACCTATGACTTTTGGCCTGCCATAAATTGGAATTGCCATTATATTTCCATTAAAAGAGAAGGAGGACCCCAAGGGGCAGGCGTGACTGATGCTGGACGTAAGAAAATAGATTGGATAAAACCAAAGGAGAAAAGAAAGAAAGAAGAGAGAAGAGGAATGAAAGAAGTGGATCCTAGGAGGGAGATCGAGTCCATGTCGATCCTGTAGCCGTGATTGGAGATCAAGGTAGGACCATGATGCTCCCCTCTCTGATCTTGGTAGATTACAACCTACGATTAGTGGTAATCTCGTCGGTTTTGATTAAACCCTTAGATCCACCTCGTTGTTGTTTCCTGCGCCTAGCAGATTCGAGTAATATTTTGGTTCTCTGTTTTAGACCCTGTTCTTGACCTTAGAAAAATATGAAACCTTTATAGGAGTCGTATAAATTTGATGATCTTTCCAATGGTGTATGGTACAGTTTCACAGGATCCAAAATGCATGAGTTGTGCCTTCCCCAATTTGACTGATTTCTAGTCTCATAATTCTGAGTGTTATCTGTTCATGTGTGAATCTAGCCTTCATAACGTCAGAATCGGAACTTTGGCAGAAAAGCAAAGTTGTTGTATGTCTCATAAGCTTTCCATATTGGTATGATATGTAGCAATAGGATGTCTGTAACTCCAGTTATGTTTTTTTTTGGTACAGCTATTCTGCATCTGCTGTCGGCTTGTCAGTCTGATATGGAACCACGGTTTAGTTCATCATAATAGTTTTTGTTGTTGATAAAGTGAACTGAAATGTTAAAGACAGTGAAGTTTTGTGTACTCTGTAGAAGTATCAGATTTTTTTGATGGGCAAAGTGAATTGGATATTAGTTTTTTTTACTCCAACTCTATCAGTTCTCTTGACAGTCTGTTTTGAAGTGCAGTTCAGGCTATCATTCAGATTCGATAAAGTTAAGGTTCTTTCATCTTTGTGTACCGTTGACGGTCCTTAAGTACCACTTTTGACCGTCAAGTACCTGTATAAAAGAAATAAAATGAACACCAAACATAGTGGTAGGAGCTTATTACTAATCATTTCCACTAGTCTTGGTATATTTGTGAGTGCAGGTGCAATCCATATGAAAAAACATCACAATGCCGACAAGTCATCACTCCGAGAAATCAACATCGGCAGCTGAGGAAGACATGCACCAAAAAGGATATAAAATCTATCCAACTTGGGCCAAACCACCAAGACACCTCATTAGGACCCAAAGGGGGACTCCTTGGTCTAAGCCCATGCAAGATATCCCTCCGGCAACTCCACAGTCATCGCAGAATCACACACGATGGAGAAAAGGCCATAA
>LAPY01001001.1:0-16252 GCA_000970635.1 Eragrostis tef | reverse complement strand
GCCCCCGCCTCCTCGCGCGCCCCTGCCTCGTTCCCCGTCCCCGAGCTCCGCGCGTCTTCGAGTTAGATTGGAGGCTGAGAAAAAGGTATGTAGAACCAAATAAAAAGATAAGATCCTAATGGCCAAATGCATCTGGGTTGCCATCACTTGAACTAGAATGCTGCTTGAGTGTTGTTGATGATCCTAATAGCCAAATGAATCTGAGTTGATATCACTTGAACTAGAATGCTGCTTGAGTGTTTTTGCTAGAAGAAAATTTTCCTCTGCTTGTTGAGTCCGAGTTGCCACACATCCAAGTTCATAAGTTGCTACTTCTGTTAGTCTGTGCGTTGCTACTAGTCTGTGTCTACGGTTGCTACTACAGAATTACAATGGATTGCTACTAGACATGTTGCTACTTGTTATTTAGTTGGTCTTTTTTGTGCAGGTGTGTTCACTCATATTTTTGTCCGTATTTTGCTCCTAGGGGTCATTGTACCATCCCCAAGTTTTTGCTACTAACCTTGCTCATATTTACCCCTATGTTAATGCAGTTGCTATGACTCCCAATATAATGTTCGACCTGAATTATGAACCTATTGATGTGGATGGAGACGATGCCTATGCTTCAGTCAACGATTTCTTTGGCCTACCTGAAGGGCAGCAGCCAGAGGTAGCGGGAGTTGTGGGGCACCAGCCGGAGGTAGCGGATCCCGCTGTGGGACACGCTCCTAGCGCATATGACAATGGCGACTCTGAAGGAATGACAGTCCCCACAGCAACCACTACAACTGGGGCTGTTGATGTTGAGGAAGGTGTGGAGGTCATATCCACACCCAATGACCCGTGTGTTGGCACGACCTTTGCAACCTATGAAGCTGCAAGGTCCTACTACAACAGCTAAGCACGTTACAATGGCTTCTCGACAAGGATAGACAATTCCAAGGAAACGCAGTGGGCTGGAGGGATATCAAGAATCAATTATGTTTGTCATAAGGCTGGAGTGAACAAGAAGCAGAAACGTGCCACTGATGGTCCTATCACCGAACAAAAAGTCACAAGGAAGAGGAGGAGGGATCATGTTGAAAGAACGAGATGCCCGACAATTATGGCTGTGAAGTTTACGGGGAGCTACTGGATGGTGGACACTTTTAGAGAAGAACACAACCACGAGCTGCTCAATAAATTCTCTCTCAGCAAGTTCTTGAATTCCCACAGAGACATACCACCAGAGGAAGAGCATTTCATAAGGACTTTACATAGTTGCACAATCAAAACCACCCGAGCCTATTAGATCATGTGTGAGCTGTACGGAGGTGAACAGAATGTCCCGTACACGCTCTGCGACTGCAAGAACTTGCGTAAGGGCTATGGGGCTGAGAATGAAGGGACAGACATGAAGGCAACATTTGATTTCTTTGCTGAGATGAAAAAAGAAGACCCTGACTTCTACCATGATTATACGCTTGATGAATTCGGTAGGGTGGAGCACTTGTTCTGGATTGATGGAGAATCAAGAAGGTAGTTTGCTCGTTACGGGGATTGTATTTCATTTGACACCACATACTGCACCAACAAGTATAACATGCCCTGTGCTCCGTTTATAGGTACATTTTTTATGCCTTCTCTGTTTGCTACAATTGTTTTCAGCGGCTTCTCGGTAGTAGCAACTTTATTTGTTTCTGTAGTAGCAACTTGAATTCTTTCTGTGGTAGCAACTTTTGTTATACTTTTGCACAGTAAGGGAGAGAAATTGTTTTCAGTGGCTCCTCGGTAGTAGCAACTTTATTTGTTTCTTGAGAAGCAACTTGAATTCTTTCTATGGTAGCAACTTTTGTTCAACTTTTGCACCATGTGGCAGCTAGGTGACAACTTTTTCTCCTTGTAACAATGCAGGGATCAATAGGCATGGGCAGTCTATACAGTTTGGTTGCGGATTCTTGAGGAATGAGAAGACCGAGAGTTCCGTTTGGCTATTTCAGAGATTCATGATTGCTTGTGCTGTGCTGCCCTTCATCATAACAGATCAAGCCGCTGCAATTGCGGCCGTGATAGAGATTGCTTTTCCTGAGGCAATCCATAGGCTATGCAGGTGGCATATCATATAGAATGTGAGGAAGCACATGGGTGTCTTCCTCAATGGCAAGAAAGAGTTGGCTGATGCCTTTAATGATTGTATCTCAAACAGCTTCAGCCCTCAAGAGTTTCAGACAAAATGGCAAGCTATGCTGGACAGTCATGAATTGCATGGTCATGAAGGGTTTGAGGGTCTCTATCAGATAAGGCAGAATTGGATACCAGCTTACTTTGTGGATTGTTTCTTTCCATTCCTACAAACGACAGCTCGAAGTGAGGGGTTTAATGCAGTCCTCAAGCGGTATGTGCACCCCAAGAACTCTCTGCTGAACTTTGTGAAGCAGTACATCAAGATCCAACAATGCATCCTCGGCAGGCAGAATGAGTTGGAATTCAACACAGTATTGAGAGAGCCCAGCTTCCTCACCCCATGGAGCGTCAAATGATGGACATATACACCAGGAGGCTGTTCAATGTGTTCCAAGTGGAGCTGAAATACACATCCTCCTATTTTATTCATGAGATGGATACACCTAATGTGTTTGACATAGTGCCGTACAAAGTTTGCCCAGATCCTCTGTATCAAAGTAGGACATTTCGGGGATAGCAAACCAGGATGAGGAGGAGTACGAGTGCACTTGCTACAAATATAAAAGAGATGGTGTTCTATGCTACCACATATTGAAAGTGTTTCACAAGCTCGTTGTCCGCTTTGTGCCGGCGAGGTACATCAAGCAGCGGTGCTTCATGATGAGGCTGCTGAACCTCAACATGAAGAGATGCTTGATGATGCTGGGAAACAAGCCGTGCGTCACCACAGGCTCTGCAACTCATTTGCAAACATTACCTGGCCCTTCGTTGCAATCGACAACAAGTATGCAGTTATTGTGAAGCACGTTGAAGCGATGCAGTCTGAGTTGCTACAACTGAGGAAAAACAAAGCGTCAAGCATAGCCTCTGAAGCTCATCAGGGTGGCACAGCTGGGGCGCGTAAGAAACGGGGAAAGAAAGCTTCTAACCCACAGCAACCTCAGAAGCCTCAGAGAAAACCTCGGAAAACTCAGAGCAGATCTCAAGTTCAGAAGAACGATGCTTATCAAGGACTAGGTATTGATGACAGCTCCAGAGTGAGATTTGATCGTTCTTTTGCTCGAAGCCTTGAGGAGAGAATACTGAATGGTACGCATGCAACTGTTTTGAAGTTGCTACTGCAAAACCATGGGTGGGACATTGGTTTCATTTATTAATAACAAAAAATGTTTATCACATGTATGTAGGTGCTGATCAATGCTGCGGGAGGAGGGGCGCACATATTGAATGCACAGGGCAGGATGGCTTTCAAATTGAAAGTATGTGGTAAAAAAAATCTTTGTAGCAACTTTCATTAGTTGTAGATAAAAAAAATCTTGTTGTTGTAGCAACCCTGATGGAAATGTTGGATTTTGAGTTGCCACATTAAGTGTAGCAACTTGTGTCCTTTTGACTGTAGTAACTTGTGTCTTCTCCACTGTAGTAACTTTTTGCTACAGTAAGCTTGATCATCTTGTCCATCAATTGTAACTTGTGTTCCTATTTCTTTTCAGACACTCTGCCAATTGTAGAAGCTCCAACCTTGTCGCCTAAAGACCAACTGGTGACAAAGAAACAAGGTCGGCCAAAGGAAAGAAGATATAGAGGACTTGAGGTCCATGCAAAAAAACCAAAACCCTGTGGATTATGTGAGTCGACGGAGCACGCAACACCATCTTGTCCATCAAACAAAGGGCGCCTGGTCTTGGTACTTTGTTTGGTCTATGATTGAAATATTCAAATGCATATTTGATGTCAAAAAATGCTCTTCCAAAAGATATATATTGTATTTGCTGATGTAATAAGGGTTGCACTTTTATTTATTTGAAGATATGGAAAATGAAATGGAGATTTCTCTTCAAAAGATTTAATGATGTATGTGCTGTTGCAACTGTTGGTCAATATTCAGTAGCAACTTTTGATGTCTTTGCTGTAGCAACTTGTGTTTGATTGTGTGAAAGGTCCATGCTTAAAAGATATATCTGTTGGTAGCAACTGTTGCTGAATGTGTGGAAGTCCATGTTACGAAAAGTTTGTTTTGGTTTACAAAAAAAAGTTGCTACAGAAAAGGTTGCAACATTTTTGTTGGAAGACATGCTGATGTAATAAGGGATTAACAAGTTTCGTTTGGATGTATCTTCATTAGCAACTTTTGATCTATCTTCAGTAGCAACTTTTGATGTCTCTACTGTAGCAACTTGGTGCTGGATGTACCCTAATCATATCAGTATACATCCAACCGAAATGACACATGATCACTTTAAGAATCGTTGAAATGACACATGATGTGCAGCTTAATAGCAAATTTATTTAAGCTACCACTTCCACAAACATGAAAAGAGGAAAAGTAGTAATATAAATAAACAACTAGGTATATATTTACATTAACTGGATGTTTGATCTACTTGTGGCATCAACTACACAAGCAGTCCACAAAAGCAGTCCACATATGTATAAAAGTTGATACATAACTCCATGTCATGGCACAAAGCAGTTCAAGTCTAATTAAATTTCCTCCTGTTTGGCTCATTGAGCTTGTACTGCTCATTCAATGTTTTCCAGTCGATATTCCTCCAATCCACATTGTTTTGTGGACTCGATAACCATTGATGAAGAAGGTTCTTCCAAAGCCTTGATAGTGAAGATTCCACAAGAGAAACTGCAAAAAAAAACAATAAAAAATAAAGTTGCTACTGTGGAAGTTGCTACAGGAAAGAAAAGTTGCTACAGGTAGAAGTTGCTACAGGTATAAGTTGCTACAAGAAAAAAAAGTTGCTACAGGTAGAAGTTGCTATGCACATGCACATAAAAAAAGCAACAGCGCAACAAAAAAAAGTCAGAAAGCAGCTACAGAGCATTGCTCACTTACTTATTCAGCTGCTTGAAGCCCTCAAAGTACTTAAGATGGAAGCTCCAGACATTCTTGACTTTGCAATCATCTCGCTTTGACGTAACCTTGTTCCAGAGATTGATTATCTTTCCTCGCACCCTTTGCGCTAATTGTTGGAGCGCCTGGTTGTTCGGTTTCCTATGCGAATCGACAACATCGAAGAACCTGTCTTTAATGTTGAGGATGACGAGAAACCAATGGCCGCTGGTGTATGCATCAGAGGGCTTGCGTCTCACCCGAGCAATGAGGGAAGAAACCATGCACTTAGTATAAACTTCTATGCTGTTTTAGATGGAAAAAAAAGTGTTGTAACAACTAAACTTACATAGTCAATGTTCTTATGGCCTTCATCAAAGACATTGTGCAGCCTGTGATTCTCTTTTTATTTTGCGAGAAGCAGCCTGTGATTCTCTAAATATCCATCAGCCATTATAAGTTGTTGTAGCATATCAAAAAATGTCGGACTTGATTAAGATGTATTTTCAGATCTCGGAAGCATAAATGACGATAACAAATTGGAGAATGCTACTTACTGTATCATAAGCAGAGAGGAATTTTTTACGATCTTGACCTTCAGATGTCGAGAGAACTTGAGAAGCAATCGAGATAGCAACAGTTTCTAAATTCTGGTATGGAGACATGCTCTTAGCAACCTCTGTTGCTGTAGCTTTTATGTTGTCATTGTCAAAGATTACATGGCTGAAAAATAAAACATGAAAAGAGAAAGAATGCATTTAAAATAAGCTTGGTGGATTACTTGTGGTAGCAACTTTAATTCTTTCTGTGGTAGGAACTTTAATTCTGTTTTGGTACTGAATTAAAACAGAAGTTAAATTAAGTAGCTTTGGTCAAAAACTGTAACTACAAAACAAGACAGGTGACGTTGCTACTAACCTCAGGTCAGTTTCTCTTGTCCTCCATCTTATGACATGGTTATAAATTTCATCAGCTCTTGTAACAATTGTGAATGTGTCAGCTGTCGTAGGATCAACGTTGGGGTAAATCCGATGTTCCAGTGGAGTCTCTGGAGTATCTTCATCAGATGTGTCTTCGTAGAAGGTTCTTTTTTTTCCTCCTTTCTCTGCCTTAAGATTTCATCAACATGACTGTAAGCCTTTTCAACTATTGAATCGGTGAAGAATCTCCAGACTCCTGACTACTGACTCCTAGCGAGAAGCTTGGTGGATTAGGAGCATCTTGGAATTCTTTGGACTGTTGTATGCTCTCAATTGCACCACTTGTACCCTGTTCAACACAACAATAAATGGGATAAAAATGAACCAAGTTCCTATGACATTGAATCACAAATAAAGTTGCTGGATTAATGTCCAATTTTGTATACTAACCTCTTGATGTCCAATTTTGTATACTAACCTCCTCTTGTTTTTCTTCAGGCAGCTGCTACAGAAGGTGCGGCTGTTTTATCCTGATTCACTCTCGAAGCACAAACCTTCCTCGTTGCTTTAATTTGCTTGTGCGCACGCTCGACAGAGGCCATGTCTGTTGTCTCTTTTGGTTCAGAGAAACTTACTTTCTTGGGCTGTTTCTTCCGCTCATATGTAATAGTACATTTCTCGCTATCATCAGTAGCATGGTCCTGCAGCAATGACATTAATTTCATTCAATATTATGCTTAAAATCCCAAAAATGCAGCAAGGAAGCCAAAAAAGTTACTACTGGATTGAAGGAAGAAAATTGAATGACTACTTACATTCTTCTTTGCTGATGAAGGCAATAAAGCATCTTCATTCTTCTTTTCTTCAGTGATGGTGTCCTGCACAAAAAAGTGTCGTAAGTTGCTACTGCTACAGGCTTCAAAGTTGCTACTGCTGCAAGGGGTTAAAAAGTTACTACTTACATTCTTTTTTTCTTCCGTAAAAGCTTGGTCTTCATTCTGTTTACAAGGTAGGAATTTCAGTCAATAAAAAAACACATGGAAAAAGTTGCTAGTCATAAAAGTTGTTGTTTAGTGTGTGCTAAAAAGTTGTCAGTTGAGAGAATTTTACTTACATTCTCCAATGGTTGCTCCTCGGTTGCAGAGGCTCTAGCCCTTGCAGCAATTTTCTTTTGGAGTTGGTTGCCACGGGTGGGTCCAGGCCTTTTTGTCCTCTTGTTCTTTATGCCCAATGGGTCTCTCAGCAGCTTTGGCATCGGAAGCTTTTCTAACTTGAAAATCTCATTTATCCTTTGTTCACATTGTTCTGATGGAAGAAACTCCAAGTTAGCATTCGGTAAGGGTGGCACTTCTTCCAAGTCCTTGAACTCATCGAGCTTCGGATGTAAATCAAGAAATACAGGCAATTCACGCGTCCTAAACAACGGATCCACTTGTTGGTGCAGCGAATCATGCATCATATACTTTTGAAGGGTATCAGAAGATCCTTCACTTGCAAAACCTGGAGTGCCCATGTATTCAAAACTGCTCTCTTGATTCTCGAAAGACTTCTCCTCAGACATTTGCGGCGGTGCGGAGACATCTCCCTGACTGTGACCTAGAGGCTCCCCCTTTCCCCTTGCTGCCCACCATCATTCTTTCCTTCAGGGTCTTTATCATCATGTTTCTTGCACTGATCGGTCTTTTTCGTGCTGGCATCTCCCTGACCACCATCTTTCTTGTCACCAATTCCATCGTTATCCTCATCCTCGTTTCTGTCTCGAACATCACCCTTTTCCTTGTTGTGATCATTGTTTTCAGCTGCCACATTCCCTACATTTAATAAATAGAAACAATAAAGTTGCTTACGAAGATGTGTTCTGGAATTGCTATTCACATGAGCAGGAACAAAAAAAGAAAAAAGCTTTTTAGCTGCTGACCTTTGTTGTCATCAGCACGGACATTCTTGTCTTCATGTTCTACCCTCTTGTCAGCACTAGCACAAGCATTTATGTCCCTATTAATAAAAAAGAACACGTTGTTTCTTCCGCTCATATGTGACAGTACGTTTCTCGCTATCATCAGTAGCATGGTCCTGCAGCAATGACATTAATTTCATTCAATATTATGCTTAAAATCCCAAAAATGCAGCAAGGAAGCCAAAAAAGTTACTACTGGATTGAAGGAAGAAAATTGAATGACTACTTACATTCTTCTTTGCTGATGAAGGCAATAAAGCATCTTCATTCTTCTTTTCTTCAGTGATGAAAAAAGTGTCGTAAGTTGCTACTGCTACAGGCTTCAAAGTTGCTACTACTGCAAGGGGTTAAAAAGTTACTAATTACATTCTTTTTTTCTTCCGTAAAAGCTTGGTCTTCATTCTGTTTACAAGGTAGGAATTTCAGTCAATAAAAAAACACATGGAAAAAGTTGCTAGTCATAAAAGTTGTTGTTTAGTGTGTGCTAAAAAGTTGTCAGTTGAGAGAATTTTACTTACATTCTCCAATGGTTGCTCCTCGGTCGCAGAGGCTCTAGCCCTTGCAGCAATTTGCTTTCGGAGTTGGTTGCCACGGGTGGGTCCAGGCCTTTTCGTCCTCTTGTTCTTTATGCCCAATGGGTCTCTCAGCAGCTTTGGCATCGGAAGCTTTTCTAACTTGAAAATCTCATTTATCCTTTGTTCACATTGTTCTGATGGAAGAAACTCCAAGTTAGCATTCGGTAAGGGTGGCACTTCTTCCAAGTCCTTGAACTCATCGAGCTTCGGATGTAAATCAAGAAATACAGGAATTCACGCGTCCTAAACAGCGGATCCACTTGTTGGTGCAGCGAATCTTGCATCATATACTTTTGAAGGGTATCAGAAGATCCTTCACTTGCAGAACCTGGAGTGCCCTTGTATTCGAAACTGCTTTCTTGATTCTTGAAAGACTTCTCCTCAGACATTTGCGGCGGTGCGGAGACATCTCCCTGACTGTGACCTAGAGGCTCCCCCTTTCCCCTTGCTGCCCACCATCATTCTTTCCTTCAGGGTCTTTATCATCATGTTTCTTGCACTGATCGGTCTTGTTCGTGACGGCATCTCCCTGACCACCATCTTTCTTGTCACCATTTCCATCGTTATCCTCATCCTCGGTTCTGTCTCGAACATCATCCTTTTCCTTGTTGTGATCATTGTTTTCAGCTGCCACATTCCCTACATTTAATAAATAGAAACAATAAAGTTGCTTACGAAGATGTGTTCTGGAATTGCTATTCACATGAGCAGGAACAAAAAAAGAAAAAAGCTTTTTAGCTGCTGACCTTTGTTGTCATCAGCACGGGCATTGTTGTCTTCATGTTCTACCCTCTTGTCAGCACTAGCACAAGCATTAATGTCCCTATTAATAAAAAAGAACATGTAAATACTCCAGAATGTACGTGTTGTTAAGGTCACAGAAAGTGAATAAAAAGGAATCATACTTTAATGTTGAAGAAATAATCGTATCAGCACTTTCCTAGGACGGGTTTGCTTCGCCATCATCGTTTTGCGTCCCCTCCTCATCATTGTTTCTGTGATTTCACGAAAAAAAGGAAAGAAAGGCAGGTTGCATGAAACACTGAAGTTGCTACATGAGTAGAGTACCAAGTTGCTACTGTTGTTCTGAAAGGAAATGTTACCTTGTGTTCTCAGGACATGTGTTGTTGCTATCATCACCTTTGCTGTCACCAGAATCATCCTTCTCAGTGTGTGCAACATCCTCTCCGCTATCATCTTTTTGCATCCTCTCCCCGTCATTGTTTCTGTGATTTCACGAAAAGAAAAAAAAAGAGGCAGATTGCATGAAACACTGAGGTTGCTACGTGAGTACAGTACCAAGTTTCTACTATTGGTAGACAGGAATTGTTACCTTGTGTTCTCAGGACTTGTGCTATTGCTATCATCTTCTTTGCTGGCGCCAGAATCATCCTTCTCGGTGTGTTCAGCATCCTCTCCGCTAACATCAGAAGCCTCTCCATCTGAACTGTCCTCTTCAAAGACGCTCTGCTCAGCACCGCTGTTGCCATAGTCATGAAACTCCTCCTCATCTTCCTCCTCTCTTCTCTTTGCTGTGTCATGTCTTTTTTTCGACCTACGCTCACGAATCAGATTGCCAATATTGTCGCCATCATTACTGTGCTCACCTCCATTACCATGCACCTGCGATGGTGCACTATTTTCACCTTCATCCTGAACAATCTCAGGGAGAGCAACAGCAACTTCTTGGACAAAGTTTGACTCCGTTTGGTTACTACAAAAGAATTACTCCACATGAGCACGATGTAAAACAATCTACATCGGAATACTAAAAAGATCGCATACCACAAACTTATAATTAGGGTACATCCAGCACCAAGTTACTACAAGAGAGACATCAAAAGTTGGTACTGAAGATGTAGCAACAGCTGCTACAGCAGAGACGGCAGATGTATCTTTAAGCATGAACTTCCACACAAAGTTGCTACAGAGGATAGATCAAAAGTTGCTTCTGAAAATAAACAATAGTTGCTACAGTAGATACATCCAACCGAAACAAATCAAACGAATGTACAGGACAATCGCATTCATGGGAGCAACATAGAGGCACACAAAACATAAATCAAACTAACAAGGAGCTTGGTTGCTGAAATTTTAAATCATAAATATTTACAGTGTAACAACGGAACCATAGCAGTTGACTACTGGAGCTAATTCCTTTGCTACATTGCTTAAACTACATGATTATTACTATTATAGGAAAAGAGAAACAAATGGGTTCAACAAATTGTAACTTCTTAGTTTTCTTTGGTGAGTTGACTACTGGAGCTAATTCCTTTGGCTCTGTTTCCATATCCTCATCCTCGCTTTCATCATGAACTGCCACACTTTCGTCGTCTGCTGATAATAACTCCATGTTTGACGGGCTTTCGTCCTCATGTTCCTCGCTATCCCCATGCTCAGCTTTACTTTCCTCTCCCTCTACCAAACTTTCCTCGACGAAAGGTTGCCTTTTCTTAGCAGCAATTTCCTTTTTCCTATTCCTATCTGCAGATTTCTCCTTCCTCTTTTTTTTTCAGCAGTCTTCTTCTTCTTCTTCTTCTTCTTCTTCTTCTTCTTCTTCTTCTTCTTCTTCTTCTTCTTCTTCTTCTTCTTCTTCTTCTTCTTCTTCTTCTTCTTCTTCTTCTTCTTCTTCTTCTTCTTCTTCTTCTTCTTCTTCTTCTTCTTCTTCTTCTTCTTCTTCTTCTTCTTCTTCTTCTTCTTCTTCTTCTTCTTCTTCTTCTTCTTCTTCTTCTTCTTCTTCTTCTTCTTCTTCTTCTTCTTCTTCTTCTTCTTCTTCTTCTTCTTCTTCTTCTTCTTCTTCTTCTTCTTCTCAGCAGACTTCTCCTTCTTCTTCTAAGCAGACTTTCTTCTCAGCAGACTTCTTCTTCTGAGAAGACATGTTCCCCTTTCTCATCTGCTTGCGAGAAGACCGATCCTTTTCAAGACCCTCGAGCTGTAACTTCTTCTTTGAATGAGAAGAGATCTTTTTGATCACAAGCTTCCTCCTTTTGCTACTTTGGGTTGGACATTACCCGTCTTGTTCCAATTCGGTTTTCCTTTTTTGCGGAGCACGTTGTGGAGCAACTTGCTCGGACATGGACCTCGTTATACGACGAGGTTGAGAATCAAATCTTGTATTTCCCCCGACGTCTTGTGCATCTGCTTTCTTCCTCTTCGTCATGTCTGCAATGAACATAAATGAGGAAAAACTGTTAGCTTTATGTACAATATAACCCACTGATGAAACAGAAAAACAAAGTTGCTAATGCTAGTGGAGGAAAAATTGCTACTGCTAGTCAATACAGAGTTTGTGTCATTTAGACACTAGCAGTTTGTGTAGGAAAAACATAACCAAACCACTGACGAAACAGAAAAACAAAGTTGCTACTGCTAGTGTAGGAAAAATTGCTACTGCTAGTCAATACAGAGTTTGTGTCATTTAGACACTAGCAGTTTGTGTAGGAAAAACATAACCAAACCACTGACGAAACAGAAAAACAAAGTTGCTACTGCTAGTGTAGGAAAAATTGCTACTGCTAGTCAATACAGAGTTGCTGCTACTACTTCCTTTTCTTTGTTTGAAGGGGCATATTGTGACTTTGATTGCTGCAATTCCAAAATTTCATCCTTACAAACTTTCAATGTACAAAATAGAGCCTCAAATGAAGAATTGGCTAAACCCTAACCAACTTGTGAGCCTCAAATGAAGAATCGGCTAAACCCTAACTAACTTGTGAGCCTAAACCTAACTTCTATGAGACGGGATTCAGATATTTGGTAGGCGCGCGCGTTTACCTCGTCAGTTACCCTTGCCCGTCTTCGTCTCGGAGCAGTCGTCGCGGAGCAGTCGCAACAGATGTCGCGCGTGAGCAAACCAGAAGAAGCTAGTCGCCGAAATCGCCGTCGCCCCTTGTCACCGGGATCCTTTGCGCCGGGGAGAGGTCGCCGCAGAGAGGTTGCGCGGGCGAAGCCGTGGAGATCTCCTGGCGGAATCGCGTCCCCGTCGCCTCTCTCTCCTCATCGACGGGTTTCCTCACGCCGCGGAGTGGTCGACGCGGAGCACTCGGCGCCCAGGAGCGGCTGCGCGGATTTTCTCGCCGGAATCGGGTCCCCCGTCGCCTCTCTCTCGCCGTCTTGCGGTGGTTAGTGCGAGAAAAATTCGGACACAGAGGAAAGGGAAGGGAGAGGGTTGCGAGAAGGGGAAAGAACGGTGGGTTGTCGGTTATCGTTTTGTGTTTAAGAGGCCAGGCCCGTAATGGATGTCGGATCGGGTGGTCCGCGAAGTGGACGCGCGCTAACGCGCGGGCGCGATATAGACTTTCCGAAAGAGCAGGGGAAGAGAGGAGCACGGGAGAAGCTACGGCGGAGAAGAAGATAGAGCAGGGGAGAAGAAGCCTTACTGCCGTACGTAAGGTAAAGGAGGGAATGGTTATGGGCTTCCTGTTGGTGGGCTGGGCTAGCCCAGCACGTTTCCTTTCCCTTCTCCTTTTGTTTTCTGTTTTCTTTCTTTTCTTTCATTTTTTGGTCTTATACATGGTTATTACATATTAATATATACCTTGTGTCTCTGTTTTTTCGTGAATGCCTAGAAACGCCTAGGCGCCGCCTAGGCGGCCTAGGCGCTAGGCGGTGTCTCTCCGCCTGCTTTCGTCCACCGCTTTTTAAAACATTGATTCAGACACATTCGCGATAAAAAAGAATTCGAATTTTCTAGCCCGAAAGGAATTATCAACTCTCCTTGTTCACTTTCCTTCCTTCTTACCAGCCTGAGATTAAAACTTGGGGGCGCAGTTGAATCGAACGAACTAGTTCTGTTCATGAAACGCAGAGGGAGAAGCTGCTGAGTGAAATCGTTTCCAGCACTCAATCCGAATACCCAAACGCAACCAGATTGAGACTTCCCCATAAAAAATCTTCTAGCTCATCTACTGAAGAAATCAAAGCCAATTAACAAAATCAGGACTAGAGCCAATTTGATTCGAGAGAGAGCGTGATGCAAAGCTTTCCCAAAATCCAAGGCAATTTACAAAATCAGGATTAGAAAAACAAAGTCGAATTCTTTGTGACAAGGCCGGCTCGTCTTTGCTGGGAATAAAGACGAGCACGACAGGGATGGCATAAAAATAGCTAGAAGGCAAGTTCTACATCTAAAATCTACAAAGAGAGTAAATTTTGAAGGGCATTGTGAAGAAGGGTAAGTGGCTACTGGCCAAATTAGTAAGAAGAGCAAATGCTGAATTGGCCTCATGAAAGATGAGATTTGGGAAGAGGAAAAACATGTCCCTAAGCTGCCCTTACCAGGGCAAAGGTTAAGAAGGTGCTTAGAGTTCCTCTCAAGCAGGCGGACCTACCAATATGGCATGGTATGACGGCCACCATACCTAACGTCGGTACTGAAACTCAAACTCCCTTACCCTTCACCCCTAGCCCTGCTTCAGATTGATTTTGTCGCCATGGATTCATAGATTTGAGCAGAACGTCCGTTGCCAAAGGAAGAAGAAGAGCAGCACAGTAACTGCCGAAATATGCACAGATTGTTTTTAACTTCTTGAATATTTTAAACACCAGTTTTTATCCTAAAACTAGCTGAGTGGCTATTTAGAACAACACAGTGAAAGTATTTGTCGCACCTTACCTACAAACGCTGAAGATGATCGTGTAACTTTAATGTCTTAAAACAAATAAGCAGTTATAATTTAAACAATTAATTGAGTGTCCGTTTACTGTTATGGATGTCTAAAACAACAACGTTTTTTATTTTCATAGCTTGATTGTGTTGTTATGGAAACAACATAGAAGAAGGTTGTTGTTTAGTTTACAACTCTATGAAAGTCCGAACCGAGAAGCGCATACACACCTTTCATGCCGGAATATTTCGTGGCATCTTCTTTTGTAGTTGACAATGCAGAAACTTTTTTAAAAAATAACATCGTATCTAAACTAACAAAATACATTCTGTATTCACGTATCTACTTTGGCTTACGAACTTGTTTGGCAAAAATGTTCAGTTATATGCAAATTATCAACCAAGTAATATTGAAACATTATCGACTAACATCCATATATATATGTGTCCTTAGCACATGACATAATCTATTTGCCTACCACAGAATCTGTTTGAGTAAAATCACGATTTGGAAATTCAATTATCCTTGATCTTTTTTCTTCCACTTCATAGCGCCATGTCCTCATCAGACCCCGTCCTCATCCCTTCCCTTCAGAGGATGTAACCAATGGAAACCTCTCAGCGATGAACTGATGAGATGCGTCGACGAGCCGGGGACGCGCTTCTGAGCGCGGAGGAGAAGGTCGCGGTGGACGGTGGAGCGGGTAGATGGAGGCCGCGGCGAGGGCAGTGGTGGCTGCGGTCCGGGAGCCGGCGACGGCGAGGCTGGCAGCAAAGGTGCTGCTGGTCGTGCTGCTGGAGGAGGGGAACAGGGAGGCCGCGGTGAAGGCCGGCGCGGCGTCAGCATCTCGTCCGCGGACCACGGCCACGTCCTCTGCACGTCCGGCCACGCCGCCGCTCTTCACTTCGGCGGGGGACGCGGGGCTGCTCCGGAGCGAGCGCGCGTGGACGACCCGCACCGGCGCGGCCGGCGAGGCGGAGGCTGGAGAAGGAGGTCAAGCTGGAGGAGGACGCCGCGGCAACGTGGTGGTGTGCGTGACGACGAGCTCGCTGCGCGTCGTGCTCTATCGCCGCCCCTGCGCCCCGGCGGCCCCACGTCCGCTCCGTCGCGGCCCGCCGTGACTCGGGCTCCCCGCCGAGGCCCCTCGCGCCGCCACGCCCCGCGGCTCGGCGCGCTGCCGTGGCCCTGCACGTCCCGTCGTCTCCACTGTGGCTCGGCGCCCTTCCCCGTCCAGCTCCGTCACTGCAGCTCGGCAAAGGAGGCGGCGGATCACGGGGAGTTGGCGGAGGAGGCAGCACTAGAGAGTTAAGCGAGCTGCGCAGAACGTGGAAGGCGACGTGGCACCCTGTTTGTTTCAGCTGAAACAAACAGCAAACTTCTGATTTGGCTTTTAGAGTGCTAAAAAGCTGACTTCTGATAAAATGAACTAAAAGCTGAAAAGCTTGCTGAGAGATGCGTTTCTGACTTTTGGCATGCTGAGAAGCTTAATATATATTACAATAGCCAATATTAAAAATCTAATAGACAGTTTTTCAGCTACTCAAACAGCCAGCTTTTCTACAAACAGCCAGTTTTTCAGCTGAAACAAACAGGCCCTAAAGCCTGAACGGACGACACCAAGCCGATTCATTTGTTGTAGATAGATAGATAGAGAATATGCACAAATTCAAAATTAGACTCGCTCCTTCCTTTTGCAACAACATCAGTTGAAAAAGCCTTTTGATCCATGAATACTTCAAATTCCGATTGTCTTGTTTTCTCTGATGGAACTTACTGTTGAGCTCTTGGTTGCGGATTTGCAAATACTTCTCTGGGGTTTGACCTTGCACCGCGTCCCAGTCTGGCGCCGCATCATGCCGGCCCCTCAGGCGATCGAAGCCCCAACTCCGACGGAGATGGTTGGCGCCCAGACTGCCGTTCCTGCTGGCCACACACCGGCGGCCGAGCTCTCAGCTGCTGGGACCCAAGCTTCAGAAGATGGTCGCCGTGGTGGCCGACGACGGCGGAGACCACATCGACGGCGGCGCGTCCCAAGCAACAGCGAGGCCGCCTCTCTAGAACCTCCATTTCAGGATGAGGGCGCCTCCCCGGGTCAGGGCCCGCCATGCGTCATTGACTGGTCTGTCAAACTGGATCGTGCGGCAGAAGACATGCTCCGCGCTGTTGGTATTTCTTACGGCACAAATAAAATCCGCAAGCGC
>LAPY01000999.1:100906-112003 GCA_000970635.1 Eragrostis tef | reverse complement strand
TCTCGGTTGTTCGGCCGCACCGCGGTGTGTTGGCGTGGCGGCAGAGGCAGACGCTTCGGAGAGAGTCGCGCCGCCGCCGAGAGTCTCCTTCCCGATACTGGTGCGCCTCTCTGCTAAGCCGCTAACCTGCTCGACGAAATACTGCACTTTAACTCGTCGCCCCTGCTCTCTTGCATGATTATTTCGACCTAGTACCTGTGTATTCTACGTAATGACAATGCGGCGTTGGCCGTTGTCTAAAATCATGCCGGTGACTTGTATGCCCTTGTCGGAAGTTGAAATAGGTTATTTTTTATGGTAATCGTTGTTCTATGATGTACTCAACACTTCAATAACGAGGCTGAGTTTCCTTGCTGCAACATATCGCCCTTGCTGTCTTGACCCCCCTAAAGCAAATGCAAAATCATGTCTCAATACTTTTCTTTTCCTTAGGGACAATCCTGCTCAACAATAGCTTATGATGACAGTGACTTCTCTGGGTAATTGATAGCGAAAAGAACTCTATAATAATTTGAGAAATCATAAAATGAACACAAGTTGAAACGAAAGAAAAGTTGAACACATAGGCATAGTTGATCGAATGTGTCCATGTCTAATAAATACTCCATCATCATCTAGAAAAATGTTCATATGTAGCTATTTAAAGGGAGAAGAGTGGCCAACTTGGCTAATAGTTGGCACCGGTAGTCTGTATCCACTTTTCTTGAATGGAAAAACTTCAACTTTCCGGTTCTCACATTAACTAATACAGTTTTTTAGATACATGTTCAAAATCAATTTTCTGGTTCAGCAGTTGGATTCATTTCTGTACTAGAGAAGCTATTGTGATTTGTCCTGAGGCTTTTTTGCTTAATTGAAGGGGGCTGATTTTTTTAATATTTTGTCTTTTCATTTGTTTTGTCATGTAGGTAAATGGATGCACTGGTAAAATGGGCGTAGCTGTTGCTGAGGCAGCTGCTTCAAGGGGTCTTCACCTAGTACCTGTTTCATTCAGCAGTAGAGAGAATCTTGATAGAAGGATACAAATTGGCCATACAGATGTTCGGATATATGGCCCTTCTGCAAGAGAAGATGTTCTTTCATCTGTCATTGATGAATTTCCAGATGTCATTGTTGTGGACTACACGACACCTGATTCCGTGAACTGTAAATATTTAATCTTTCTTTTTCTTTTAAAAAACTACAGTATGCTACCATCACATTATCTTATGCAATGACTAGATTGAAGTTTATGAAATTCCCTTATAAGTCCTCTTGCAAGTTCGTGCTAAACATGTTTGTGTTCATCTAGTAACTCTTGCTGTGTTCACTTGAAAATGTATATGCAGGAATTGTCATGCATATTTTGTAGGTTTAAATGAAAGATTATATTTCAGTTCTTACATAACAAAGTGATAATGACTTTTCCTTAAACAAATGATGATTTAAATAAGGCATAATATTGGTTTATACTTGTCGATTTAATGTAGAGTAGAGTGTTTAAACCAGTAAGTTGAGTTTGATATAGCTGAAAGCCTTGACTTGACGTTTACCTGCATTTTCAACAAAAATATGCAGGAAATAAACTACAAATGTTAGAGTTCCTCTTGTTTGGTTGAAGGCGGTACTAAATCATTGTTGCTCTGATTCTTAACGAAAAGATGCTCTTGCATTATGCAGTGAATGCGGATCTCTATTGCAAGTTCAGTTTGCCGTTTGTGATGGGCACAACTGGTGGGGACAAGCAGCTACTCTACAAGTCTGTGCAAGATTCAAAAAACTATGCACTTATATCTCCACAGATGGGCAAACAAGTACGACAGGGAAAGAATTATCTAGTTTATTTAAGCTTATTATTGTACTTCAAATCATTGAAATATGGAAGGCTTGTGTAATTTCATTTCATTTCATTCTTGATCAGGTGGTTGTATTTACTAGTATGATGAAAATCATGGCTGAGCAGTTTCCTGGATCATTTTCAGGCTATAATTTAGAGGTATAATCCTGGCCCTGAATATTTCCTTAGAGATTGGTTTAAGGATTTGAGCTGCTTCTAGGACCAGGAATATGTTTATGTTCACGTTGGAATATTCTAGAGAATGCTTTGTTATATAAAGCTTCTTGGAAGGTTTTGTACTTTGTTTTCTGGCCTCTGACTTCTAGGCCAAATACATTTTTAGTGACTGAATTCCGATATTTGGGATCATATTTGCAGCTCTTAGTGTTAGTTTTTTTTTTTCCAGGTTTTAGAATCCCATCAAGCTGGCAAGCTGGACACATCTGGTACAGCTAAAGATGTGATTACTAATTTTGAGAAACTAGGTGTACCATATGACATGAACCGGGTATGATTTATTATACTGTTAAGCTTCCAAAAATTTCATAGCGCATTCAATTTATTGAGAAGATAGCTATTTCTGCTTTGAAAAGCACAGCAAGGTAGTTAAAAAACTGCACTATGTTCATGGAGCAAGACTTTTTCCTTGCAATTATTTCTGTCTTCTCCAGGTTTTAGACACCAGATCTTAAGGAGTAATGATAACTGATATACACATTCTTCGATGGTTCTGTTGATATGAGGTTAGCGGTGTGCTGTTATGCTTCAGGATTGGTGGAGGCAAACCATCTGAGCCATGACAGATCGTTGATTATCATTGCCACCGGCAATATTTAATATGGGTAAAGCATGGAATAGGCACTTGAATTGATCACTCTTGGTATGTAAGATGATGTCCAAAACAACTTGTTTTTTTGGAACCGAAGGAAGTATATACCTTTTAAGAAACATATTTTTTAAAAAAGTGTCGTTATAGCTGGGACTTAAGTGGAGTGCCTTCTGAAGGTGAATATTGTCCATGTCGTCATGCATGCATCTCGTTTTTTCCCCCCTTTATCAGCAGGATACACAGTACCATCGCTATTGTTTCTCCCCCTATCTTGTTACACAGCACCATCGCTGTTGCTAAGAGTTGCAAGTTAGCAGTGATACCCAGTTGTTGAATTCTCTGTCCGCAAATGTAACACACTCCTGTTAAAGAATGTTTATTACTTCCTATGCTAGCAGATAGTTAAGATTAGGAACCCCGAGCAGCAGCTTGAGATGGTGGGTGTCCCTGAAGAGTACATTGATGGGCATGCATTCCATTTGTACCATCTCACGTCTCCTGATGATAGGTACGAACCATTCACCTAACATACGATGATACTTACAGTAAAGCAGTTCGACCAAATCATGTCCACTTTATAGATTTGTTACATGTGATACTTATATCAGGGCATATCAAGCCTATTTTACACTTTGTTTGTTCTGTTGTTCTTGTTTCAGTGTTTCATTTGAGTTCCAGCACAACGTTTGCGGCCGTTCAATCTATGCTGAAGGGACTATCGATGCTGCAATATTTCTGCATAAGAAGGTTCGCTGATGTGTTACTGTGGTTGTTTCTTTGATATAGTAGCATTGAGTTACGGATATTTCATGTTATCTTACTCTTTTAAACTGTAGGTACAATCAAAGGATTCTAAGAGAATCTATGATATGGTTGATGTCTTGCGTGAAGGCAACGTGCAATAAGTTGATTGATTAATTGTTCATAAACAAATGTCACAGCGTATTTTTTTTCTTTGGTTACTCTGAGAAACTTGGTATTGGTAGAGCTTCTGATTTAGAGCTAGGTAACCATATAGTCTGTACTATGTTCTCCAACTTTCCTTGAAGGAGAAGAAGACAGATATTAGGAAGAAGAGCAGACATATATATGATAGTTTAAATTTCAAGTGTACTCTAGTTTCATTTGTGGAGAAAGAACAGTGAAGACAGGAACAATGAACAGCCAACATAGGGCCAAAGTTTCTGATCTGACTGGCCCGGTTTCAAGTTGTTGGGATAAAACCCTTGTGTTGAAAACCTCTATGATGAGAATGCTATAGTGATTTTGTCGAATAACCAACATAGGGCCAAAGAGATCCTGAAGATTGATCACTGTAAAAGTTTGGTGAATGAGACCCATCTCTATTAGACGGGCATATAAGGTGTTTTATAACGAACTGAATATGCAGCAGGGAGAGGTGATTCTTGATAGTGTTGCAGGCCAAATGGCAACCTTCTCCCAATGAAATTATGAAAATCAATATATATGGTTCTTGCACCAGGAACTTGAACAGCAATGTGGGTGCGGCTTTATTTTCTGCATGCTGCCAATGTAACAGATAGTAGCTGGTGTTTTTTTTTCCCTTCGTTTCTCTGTTTGATCAGTGCTCTGTTCGGCACATTTTGTACACAACTTGGTTCAGTAAGAAAATTCAGGCGGGAAAACTAAAAGAAAGTAAAGGGTGATCCCAATGGAACAGCCGAATGCGGTGGAATCATAATTGATCATTTGGAAGCTCAACTTCTTGAACAATGCATGCAACCTTTATACACTGCCTGGATGTTCGACGCTGTGGAGTTAAATTATTGTCAATTGATAGCAACACCGTTCTCGGATTTTCTAGTTCAGATGAACTAAAATCCACCTCGATCTTTGCGTCCCTAGTTGTGCTCCACCTGAGCAAAAGGAATAACGATGGCTATCATCTACGAAAATCATGGATGTTGCTAATTCAACAGTAAATCCCCTGTTTCAGAAAGGTTGTTCAGCCTCGAATACCATGGATGTTGTTTTTTCCTAAAAGAGAAAACAACTCTTATTAGATCGTCTTCATTACCTCCTGTGTTGTGGAAAGTTGAACTTTGCGCAAGATGGTCGAACTATCGATAGATCAGCATCAAATTAGAATAACTCACAAGTAGTGTAATATTATCTTATGACACACGTAAAATGACATATACATATAACAAGATCATCAAGTAAGGCTCCTTACAAAGTTCTGATTGACAGAATTATAGCGGTGGTATCTAATTCAAACCAGATTTCACAATGCAAAATAAACACAGAGCAACTTGTCCTCAAACTGAAGACTGAAACTTGGAGTCAACCATAAATCACTTAACAGAAAGGTAGATCTCCTTAAAAATGAAAAAAAAATACTTAACGGAAAGATTGCAACCTCGAAAGCACACTGGACGAATCCCTTGCCTGGGCCCCTGGATGAATCCCTTCTCCTTCAGAGCGAGGATACTAGTGCAATCTTTTAGTTTGGTCTCCATGTTTCATAACCCCAGGACGGGCCCTTCTCCTTCCCGGACGAGGAACTCGCGCTAGCGTTTCTTCATCGTCGAAGACCTCATACTCTACACAGCCTTTCTCTTCGTACTGTTTCCGGATCATCTCCTTTTCTTCCCAAAGTTCCTTCTCGATCTTCTCAAAGAAATCATCAATCTCAGCAGTGTCTGGATCTCGATCGAGTGGTTTTGGATCATACCGTAAGAAGAGGTCGATCTGCGACTGAGACATCCATTTTTTTAGACAAAAGGTTCCCCCCGCTTTTATTGAAAGCGACACAAAGTCTTACACGAGTTCAAACACGAAAACAAAAGCGAAACAAAAGAAACCACTGGGGATTCCAGTTTACATTTACTGACAGCTCAACTGAAATCTAAAGGAAACCAACATTTGAGATGATTGCTTTAGAAGGTCTAAACTGCTTCGCCCATGCCTCCATCCTCGTTGTGATCCTCTCCACCGTCATCTTGTCCGAGCTCCTGAGTAGTTAAATCATGCTCGCTTACCATTAACAATCCGCTCCCTTTTGCGATCGATTCCTGCATGTGGAGCTTTAACGGTTGCAAGTGTGAAACCAGACCGCGACTAAAACGTCTTTCAGGGGATGATGGAGCGGGAATAAAGCGCGCGCTTGTCCCTGGCACTTTGTTTTGCAATTGCGAGCCGCTGATACGTGCCTGAATCGCACTTGGGGCTAATTTTGTATTGCTCGCAGTTTGGACGGCTGAGGAATGATTCAGCGAATACCTCGTCCGGAATTTCCAAACGGTGCTTGTACGTCGATGGTACGATTCAGTTTGGACATGCATGGTCGTTTGAGGAAAGATGCACGCGCGCACAAAATTTCTGGAATTGGATCTTGGCCTTACTCCAATCTGAAGTTTGAATTAATTGAAGTGTGGTACCCCCATTTCTCTGGACTACTCCTCCGACATCCAACAGCTTATCTTCTGTCACTGCCATGCAGGCTAGACATGCCAGTGTGCTCGCTCCTGCTGGTCCTCACCGGTGATGAGCCGAGCCAGAAGAACAAACCCTGCCTGGTCCCCTGGGCGTGGTGGCGTGGCGTGGCGTGTGCAGTGGCTGCGCGGAATGGCAGTTCGTTTGGCCGGCGCGGCCGGGACGGGAGCATGGATGGCCGAGGCGGTTTCGTTGGAGTTTGGACGCACGCTGCCGGCCTCGCCGTCCCGTGTGTTACGGGTACTTGTGCTCATCGACGTCGCCGGGCCCACAGGTCAGCTCCTGGCGCTGGCGGCTGCACACCGTGTGATGTTTGTACATGATCCGTCGACTCGCCGGTCAGTCTCGTACGGTGACTCTCAACTCAAGTTTTTTTTAGACAAAAGGTTTCCCCCGCTTAGCGACACAAAGTCTTACACGAGTTCAAACACAAAAACAAAAGCGAAACAAAAGAAACCACTGGAGATTTCAGTGCTCAACTAAAATTTAAAGAAAACCAACATCTGAGATGATTGCTTCAGAAGGTCTAAACTGCTTCGCCCATGCCTCCATCCTCGTTGTGATCCTCTCCACCGTCATCTTGTCCGAGCTCCTGAGTAGAATCTTCCACTTCTGCAAATTTGAGATACCATTATAAAGTATATCAATTGGCTTCCCCGGAGTAACTTGTTGCATTGTAAGTTTGTTTCTCATATTCCATAGCGCCCATGCTATACCTGCAAAAAGAAACAACCCCAGTTGGCAACTAATTAGGAACTTCCCTTTCAGTCATTCTGAAGTGAAGTTCTCAAGAGTAATTGGGTGGTCCATCCATCCAAACATCTCTTTTAGAGCACACCAGATAAATTTGGCCACTGGACATTGAAAACACAGATGATCAACAATTTCATAATTGCTACAAAGAGAACAATTGCTACTTCCTTTCCAGTTCCTTTTCTGAAGTTGTTCTTTCACTTGTATTTTATTCTGCATGGCCTGCCAAATGAAGATCCTCACTTTTAGAGGGATTTTACAACTCCAAATATCCTTGGCCATTTTGCTTGACATTCCCCCAGAAGATAAGAAGGTGTATAGAGATTTAGTAGTAAATGTCTTAGCTGGTGACAGCGCCCATATCACCTCATCTTTGCTATCTGTCAGAACTACACCTTGTAGTCTTACAAAGAGCTCTTCCCATTCCTCAGTCTCAATATCTCCTAGCATTCTTCTAAAATTAATGGACCAGTTTCTCTCAGCATAAGAGGACACTCTAACATCCTTGTCTTCACAAATGGCAAAAAGGTGAGGATATTGAACTCTAATTGGTGTATCTCCCAACCAAACATCATTCCAAAAGGAAGTATACACTCCATTACCAATTTTATGTATTGCTCCCCATTTAAACAAGTGCTTTACTTTCTGGAGCCCATTCCAGAATTGAGAGCCTTTCACATTAGAGGCCCTAAAAAAGTCACCATGTCTCATATATTTTGCCTTGAGAATTTTGCACCAGAGGGCATCTTCATTATGATATATCTTCCAAATTCATTTTGTAATCAGACACTCATTGAATAATTTGGTATTCAAAATTCCCAGACCACCCTGGTCTTTTGGCCTTGTCAGTGCAGACCATCTTATCATATGATATTTAAATTTATTATTGGCCCCTCTCCAATAAAAATTTGCTCTTACCGAATCCAATCCCCCATGAATTGAATTAGATAGCAGATAGAAGCCCATTATGTATGTAGGAATGCTTGTGAGACTTGTGTTTGTAAGAATTAGCCTTGCTCCAGAAGAGGCATTTTTCCCTTTCCAAGGAGGTATTCTATTCCTATCCTTCTCCACTATCCCTCTCAAGGACACAGCACCCAATTTCCTGTTGCCAATAGAATCCCTAAGTACTTCAAAGGCAGTTTACCCAACTGACAATTCAACAAATTAGCAATCCTGAACTTCTCCAGCTCATCGACTCCAAAGATATATGCTTCACTCTTATGATAGTTTATTTTTAGTCCAGAGAGCCATTCAAAGCAGTATAATATGAACTTCAAATGAATCAAAGATTCTTCATCTCCTGCTGTCATCACCACCGTATCATCTGCATACTGAAAATGTGTAATTCCTCCTTGAATTAGGTGTTCCATAACACCTCTGATTAACCCTGCCAATTTTGCTTTATCTAATAATCCTGCTAGTGCATCAGCCACCAAGTTAAACATAAGAGGAGAGAACGGGTCTCCCTGCCTCAAACCTTGATACGTTTTGAAATAGCCAGTTCTTCTTCCATTCACATTTATGCAAACTTTTCCCCCTTGAATAGTCTGCATAGTTTGATCAATCCATTCACCAGGAAACCCTTTCCTGTTAAGGACTTCAGCCACAAACTTCCAATTAACTTTGTCGTACGCTTTTTCAAAGTCCAGTTTAAGAATCACACCTTTCCTTTTTGTTTTCTGCATCTCATGAATTATCTCGTGTAGGACTACAACTCCTTCCAAGATGTTCCTTCCTCTAATAAAAGCTATTTGGCTATCACTAATTATCTTATCTGCTAGAGGGGATAATCTTTCTTCCATAAGCTTGGGAAACAATTTGAAGTCCACATTCAATAAGCATATTGGCTTGTATTGCTTAATACAGTTTGCTTCTTTCACTTTTGGAGCTAGAGTAATCACTCCATAGTTCAGCCTTTTTAAATCCAACCTTTTGGAATTAAAATCTGAAACCATCTTCATCAGTGGCCCCTTAAGAGTAGCCCAGAAGGTTTTGAAAAAGGTTGCCCCAAATCCATTCGGGCCAGGAGCTGATTTTGATTTCAAACCTTTGATTACTTTCTGTACTTCTTCCTCTGTAAATGCCATCTTCAGATACTCCTTGTCCTGATCTGACAATTCCACCCAAAAATCCTGTTTCAAATGTGTTTGTCTATCCACAGGTGAGCCGAAAAGCTCTTTGTAATAATTGGTGATATGCTTTTCTATATCCCCTTGACTTGAAATAATGCCTTGGTCAGTTTCTAGGGAAACTATGGTGCATTTTCTTCTCCTCCCATTCGCAGTTATATGGAACAACTCTGTGTTAGCATCACCCTTGAAAATCTATTGTTTAGTTCCCCTTTGGTGCCAGTATACCTCTTCCATCGCATAAATTTTCTCTAGTTCTCCTTCTAGAGAATATCTAATTCTCCAATCTTCTGCTGATAAGCTGTTTTGTTCATGTCTTTTATCCAATTCTTCTATCCGTCTTAGAAGATTTTCCTTTTCTCTCCTGCCCATGCTAGAGAAATTTGCATTCCATCCTCTTAGATATTGTCTGGTAATACTGAGGCACCCTTGCCATATGTCTAAAGAATATCTGTTTTGCCAAAACTGTTCCAGAACACTTTGCATCTTTTGTTTTGTCCTCTCAGTGAAACCCTCCATCATTAGCCATTTGTTTTCAAAGAAAAAATATTTCTATCTTCTTATGGAGTTTTCTCCTGAGTCAAAAAACACCGGCCAATGGTCAGATCCAACCCTGGTTTTGCTCCATGCAAAACATAAGGGGTGTTTCTGTTCCCATTCAGTTGACACAAAAATTCTGTCAATATTGGACATAACAGGGTTGCTTTGCTTGTTTGTCCACGTGTATTTAAATCCACTCTTCTTAATTTCCACCAACTGATGTAGCTCTATAAACATAAACCTCTCCATGAGATTTAAGTCCACATTATCTAAACTTTTATCCTGTGCTGATCGAATTAAATTGAAGTCACCTCCTATTACCACTGGTAATTGAGCAAACATACATTTTCTGTATATTTCAGCAATAAAGTCTCTGGATCTGTTGTGGTCAGCAGGACCATATACATCCTCACTATCCTTGTTTTTCTGTTTTTCTCCTCAGCGGTCGCCGACGCAGTGGTGGATGATGAATCCCCGTAACCGTCGTCGTGTCGTTCCCCTTTGTTCTGTTCCTTTCCTCCACGGCCACCGCAGCCGTCGAGGTTGCATCAGTGACCGCAACAATGGCGTTTCCGTTCTTAGTCTCTTTCTTCTCCTCGGCTTCTGCCGTCGGGGGTAAAGAAGAAATTCCTTTGTCCGACGGAGTAGCCATAGTCGCCACCGCTGCTTCTCGTTTCTCCGGTGGAATCGCTAAAGAAGAGGTTGGAGAAGCGAGGCCATCGTGATAATCAAATTTGGGTACTCATGGCCCACGGGGCTTCAAACGGAGTTGTATCAGAATTCAGAATTGAACCCTGGTCAATTTTGTTTCGGGCAAGAAGAAACGGGTCGCGCATGCTTGCAGGTTGCCACGTGCCTCTTTCCTACTGGATAAGGTGGGATGAAAATGAAAGGCGTAAATCAGTAAAGGTGTATCCTCACATATGGGTTTGCTGATCGATGTGCCAGTGTAGAAAGCCAGATTGCTATTGACTGAACTAGGGAAAAAAGGCAAATGAAAGGAGGATGTTATGGAAGAGAACTGGCTGCCGCAAATGCCAATCAAACCTGTCCACCGAGTACATCAATGAACTTACCAGTTCAAAAGAAATTATGCAAAACCTTGCCGAACTAATCAACTCAACTCCACAAACTTTTTATTCTGCGGAACGCCGGAGATGAACTGCAAAGCAAATAAGACACAGGCCAATCCTCTAGTGCTTGCTCTCATGTGCGGCAGGAGGGAAGAAAGGGAGCTTGAAGAAGAACGGGTTCTTCTTGAAGAACGGGAACAGCTTCTTAAACATCTGCGGGTCGTTGACGGCGTCGCGCTGCGCCGGCGGGTGGTAGATTGGCGTCGGCTTCGGAGGCGTGTACACCGGCGTCGAGGACGGCGCGTGCACCGGGACGGTCGTCACCGGCGGCAGGGAGTGGCCATGATCATCGTGCGTTGGAACGGGAACCACCACCGGGTGGACCGGGAGGTGGATGTGGTGGTGGACGAAAGGGTCGCACAGGAACGCCGAGGCGCACTCCGGGGACGAGCGGCGGTGCGCCTTGCCGGCGAGCGCGACGAACGTCTTCTTTAGCTG